>CM055097.1:16246406-16399795 GCA_029204225.1 Diphasiastrum complanatum | reverse complement strand
GTTTGAACAAAACCTTGTGAATAGAAACCGAACACACAAAGCAACATGGCACAACAGACTAAATACAAAATTACGCCTTGAATAAGGACAGAAAGCAGATAGCAGATACTGTATAGTATAAACATTCAGAATTAAAAATAGGAAAAAGGAATTTGAAGAAGCAGTGATATAATATAAGCACATAGTGTATCCAAATGACTTCATTAATTTACCAGACTGTGTGCAATAGCAACCAAACGCTTTTGGAAGCTTGGTGTACAGTTTGCAAAAAAATTTGGAAGGGCTAGGGTAGGGAGGAGTACCATAGCCCTGCTTCACAAAATAATTGCAAAACAAACTTAGAAATCGATAGACAACTTCAATTCAAAACTACAATTGAGACTTTCATGATTCAGGAGTTTGCATTGAAAATATTATTACTCTAGACAACAAATCGTATATGGACCAATCGTTAAATTTTTATCGGTCGGAGTGAGAAACTATAATAGTTGCCCACTTTTGAAAAGAGAGTGGGAGCTGTAGGTGGCCAAATCTTCAAGAGAGGTGCCAATCTTCACCTTGAGTGCTAGGGGAGATAGATTTTGATGGGCAATTGGACAATTTCTCCGCATTCGAAAGAGATCTTGCTAAAATCTGTCATACAATGCTACAAAGGCAATGGCAACTCAGTTTTTCGTTAGCTTCATGCTTTTGACAATTTATGGTAGCGGCATGCATGCATGCTACAGCATTATGACTTGTAGCGTATTTTTCATGTTTCATGGTGGGTTCATGTTTGCATTTGTGCTATCACTTGCTTGGAGATTATTAGGCATAGTGTATATTTGTTTTACTGGTAGTTCATTGATGCGGATCTTATATTTTGGTGTTTTCTATAGAGAGACAGATAGGTGGAAGCACCTGTTGTGGTCAGACTTAATCTAGCACTGTCAGTCATTTAGTCTCACAAGGCGAGATGGGTACAAACTCAACACTGCCATATGCACACAGATTTTTGACAATCACCAAAATTGACTCCACATAATCAACTACCATCAATGGCTGCAAAGATGTTGAACCTGGTAGACTTTTTGAGTTATTTCCACCACTAATATTATGATGTTGAACTCCCTCCAGTGTGACAGTCGGTATGACAATCGAAATGGTCGATTCTTCAATTTCACATACTACTTTTGAGCAGCTATAAGCATCCAGATTAGCTTCCAAGACCGGTGATACAGAAGCATTTCCAGCAGGACTCCTGTGAGTGCTGATACTTTCACTGTCAATCTGAGAATGAGAGCAATGACCATTTGTCCTGACATGTACAAAACTTCCCTCATCAACAAGTTTTTTCCTTTGCTGAGCAAGGTGATTTTCTTTTGCTTCATCTTCAACTCTACGCTGCAACTCTAAAGCCTCATTCAGCTTCCTTTCTTCAGCTTCAAGCTCCACTTGGCGCCTAAACTCTGCCTCTTGCAACTCCTTGTTTTCATGCCAGTTTGAATTACCAATTTGAACTTTCTTGATCTGGTCCATCTTCAAATTCTTCTCCAAATGTTCCACTGTAGGAGCCTCAAACTTGTCAGCTGTTAAAAACTGTATACATCCTTCAAATTTTCAAACTCAATAAGGATCCAATAAAAAGTAAAATAAGGCTACCCGCCAACAAAGGCTTGAGGTGAAAGAAAATATGTTGATTTAAACTACTTAATCACACTATCTCAAAAGCTCAAGAAAATTTGTTCTATAACATTTTGGGGAATAGAATTGCTGGCAAGCAAAAAGAAACGACAGAAAATAGATACAAAGGCCCTATAAGATTCATCACGTTTCCAGATATGCAGACTACATGCATGGAGTCACTCAACCCGACGTGAAACTCAGCTGTACTTTTATTTCTGCTATTGAAAGTCATTGCAAAAACCTGAACTCCTGAAAATAGCTATCCCCGACTATGAACAGAGAAGTGTAACCTATATCTAGCTCCCTTTTTCAGGTATTGGTGGTTTCACTTTCAAATGAACAGCTATATCCTGCATGGATGCCCTCCACAATTGACACCATTCACCAACAAACATAGATGAATACTGTGCAGGACACAGGGACGCAGAAGTGAGAATTTCGATAGAAGGAACTTTACATTTTGCCATTGTTATTTTCACAGACCAGCTTTAACTTTGCCTGTGGCAATAGACAAGGGATAACTAGACATGTGATCATAAACAAATGCATTGGAAATCCATGACAGAACTAGCAAGGTATATTAGGCACAGCGGTTAAGTTTCTTAAATAACAACTGTTATTCGCTGGCGGGCAGCAGAGCATGAGGCTCCAAGTGCCGACTGCCAAAGATGGACATATCCTGAAACTGACTGGCCATCACAGGTTTTGACAAACATAAACTTTACTCACTACCTAGGCTCACTAACTAGGCTTATTTAGTATCCAACCTCAGGTAGAATGAAAGACCAGTGAGGTTACATGACAACTGGAGTTTAACATAGGATCGATATAGTTAGATTGAACTATGACTGCAGTTAGAATCTCAATAACACAAACAACATCAGACTAATGTATGTGCAAGCCAGTTCACTGTTGTGGTAGGTACAAGCCTAGTCTGTGGCTAAACAAGCAAGTACATGACATCATTCAAACTCTATAGAGAGCTAATCATTGAGGTAAGAACTGATGTATGAACTCTTCATGATTATCCGGTATAGGTAAAACATCTCCACAAACTCCGATGTGGGATGAATCTTGTTTGTATCAGATGCCAGGATAACTGTCTAGTGGATGGATCTTGGATGCTAGTATTGACTCCCAGGCTTACGAGTGAGTATGGACTTAATCCTTTGTTGGGAGGTGTATCTCTGCTCAAAGTAATGTTTCTACGAACCGCAATTTGTTGGCGATCAAATCTCGATTCGTCAATGAATCATTTGGGTCCAATTTAAATTAAAAAGAATTGGACCCTCAAAATAAACTGGTTCTTTAATTTTGCTTTTCAATGTTTTAAATTGTATTCAAATGTTTACCGGTGTACTCTGTGATGGATTTTTTATGATGGATCATGGAATCTAATTTTGATCGCATTCTGAAATGAAACGTGCAACTATGCTCTTAACATTCCTTGACTAGCAATAAAAAAACCTCTTTGCCACAGGAATGTCAAAGTCCCACACCAACATGATTCAAACAAATTTCAAGAAATCAAAAAGTCTAGCCTTGATCGACAAGTCTTTTGACAAAACAAACGATACAAATTACAAACTTACTTTGCTTCAACTTGTTGAGAATCCCCACATCCGGCAAAAGGGACTCACACCTGCACAAATGCACATGGGACACGATTAGCTGCTACAAAGAACCGAAATTTTGGCTATCTACAAAAAAATGACTTGGCAGAAAAACAATGATAACCACGAAGATTATGTAGAGCAGTAAGCAAATTTTTATTGCTAATCAAGGGACGTTAGGAGATTGAGTAAATCCTCAAAATCAACCTGTGCCTTGAACCAATTTTGGAATGGTCTACTCGTTTTGTTATATATTGTTATCAGTGTGAAGGCTCTTACTTACATGAACTAAGTCTAGCTTAATTTACTAGAGTTTGAGATTTGAGCTAATATTTCCACCCTTTTAAGAATCGGCCTTTTCAAGAATCGAAACCATACGAATTAGCATAAATCCTAGTTCAAAACTGGTCCATTTTGAAAGAATTGGCAAGAATTTAATTTTCAAACTGTTTTAGCATATCTAATGTATCTGTATAATGTCTCCAGTATTTCTATAATCTTAAAGATATTAGATTGCTAATATATACATACATTTAAAAGTTCATTCCTGAAACCAAATTATTGTTCACAAAATCACAAGTGCACATGAGATGTTAAACGGACGCAATTCAAACTTTACAAACTAGATTCCATATTCCAACTTCCACTTAAAATTGTTATGTACCATTTATCCATGATCCATCATCAAACACTCATCACACAGCACATTGGGTGAACATTTGAATACAATTTAAAACATTGAAAAGCAGAATCAAAGAACTGTCGATGACTATGAATCGTTCAAAATCAAAGAACCAGTTTTTTTTCAGGGTCGTCCAATTGATTTAATTCCAACCCAAAATGATTCGTTGACGAATTAACATTCGATCGCCAACAAATTGCAGTTCATGGAAACATTACTTTGAAAATATGACTCCCCTCCCAACCAAAGATTAAGTCCATGCTCACTCCTAAACCTGGGAGTCCGTACTAGCATCAAAGATCCATCCACCAAACAGTTATCCTGGAATCCGATACCAACAAGATTCATCCCACATTGGAGTCCGTGGAGATGCTTTGCCTATACCGGATGATCATGAAGAGCTCATATATCAGTTCATACCTCAATGATTAGCTCTCTCGGGAGTCTGAATGTCATGTACTTGCTTATTTAGAGACCAGGCACAACAGTCGATTGGCTCCCACATGCATTAGTCTTGATGTTGTTTGCGCGCCATTGAGATCGAAAAGCAATCATAGTTCAATCTAACTATATCGATCCTATGTTAAACTCCAGTTGTCGCGTAACCCCACCAGTTGACTGCTGTGGTAGGTACTAGCCTGGTCTGTGCTAAATAAGCAAGTACATGGCATCATTCAGACTCCAGAGAGAGCTAATCATTGAGGTATAAACTAATGTATGAGCTCTTCATGATCATCCGGTATAGGCAAAGCATCTCCACGGACTCCAATGTCGGATGAATCTTGTTGGTATCGGATGCCAGGATAACTGTCTAGTGGATGGATCTTTGATGCTAGCACTGACTCCCAGGCTTAGGAGTGAGCATGGACTTAATCTTTGACCGAAATTCATTGGCGATTGAATCTCGATTCGTCAATGAAGCGTTTGCGTTGGACCCTGAAAATAAACTAGTTCTTTTATTTTGGATAATTCATAGTCATCAACAGTTCTTTGATTTTGGTTTTCAATGTTTGAAATTGTATTCGAATGTTTACCCAATGTGTTGTGTGGATGTTTGATGATTGTATTCAATAGCAATGGAATATCTATAAGATTATAGAAACATTGTAGACATTATACACTATACATTAGATATTTCTTAGCAATATATCTAAAACGATTTTTCATTTAAATCTTGCCAATTCTTTCAAGATGGACCCAATTTTGAACCACGATTCATGCCAATTTGTACGGTTCTGATTCCTAAAAAGACCGATTCTGAAAAGGGTGGAAATATTAGCTCTAATAGCTCAAATTTCAAACTCCAGTAAATTAAGCTATTCTCAGTTGGATCTTTGTCACGTTAGTCCTTGGTGAGCCTTCACACTGATAATTACACAACAATATATAACAAAACGGCTCGTTCAACAAGTAGACCATTCCAAAATTGGTTCAAGACACGTTATTTTAAGGACAGACTCAATCTCCTAGCTTCCCAAGATTAGCAATAAAAAATTTCTTTTCGACAGGAATGTCAAAGTCCCACACCAAAGATCTTCAATCTGTTTAAAACAAATTTCAAGAAATCAAAAGGTCTAGCCTTGATAGACAGGTCTTTGACAAAAGAAACAATAAAATTATAAACTTACTTTGCTTCAGCTTGTTGAGAATCCTCACATCCGGCAACAGGGCCTCGCGCCTGCACAAAGGCATGTGGGAAATGATTAGCTGCTACAAAGGACTGAAATTTTGGCTATGTACAGAAAAATGACTTGGTGGAAAAACAATGATAACCACAAAGATTCTGTAGAGCAGTAAGAAATTTTTGCAGCCAAATATGTGGTCATATGTTAGCTTCTTTTTCTCACTTTTTTGCAACATCGGAAAGAGAGGCCAAAAACGTGGCTCCTATGATTTTCCCTACAAATCTCTCTGAAATTTAGTTCTCACTCCCTGAGTGGCCCATTAACCAGAGAATGAAATCAGTTCTACTATTGACATAAATAAACTCTGCAGGTCCTGTTAGACAGGATGTGTTGATTGCTTTTGAAGTCTGAATCCAACGGAGCAGTCAAAGAACCTCCAAAAGTTTTTTTCAAAGAAAAAGCATTGAAAAAAACCATCTCATCTCTACTTTATAGCTACAAAGTAGTAAAAATTTAAAAGAGAAACCCTCATTTAGAGGGAATATGAATAATTGATACACCTGGATGCCAAAAACAACAAGAAATCAGTACCCGAACCATTTACAATTAGAAGAGGAGACAGCAGAAAGCAACTTTCTTCCTCTAAAGACACACTATTAAGTCTTTATCAAATAAATGCACTGAAGTTATCCCCCAAGGTGGCTTGTATCTTCATACAGCCGAAAGTAGCAAATACAATCAACATTGCTCATCAAACAAGCTGGAAGTTATCACTCATGCGATGGAAGTCTCTACAAGACAACATGTTACACTCCAGGTGAAACATTTGGAAATCAGTTAGTAGTTCAGATGATGGCAATGTGCACACATGAGGGCAATATCAGTTGCCAAAGCGAGTGACTATTTGGTGGCTTGAGGGCCAAAGGGACTGGCTTCTCAAAGTGATCGACGAGACTGCTACTCACATGGACAACCATGGGTACTTAGACAAAGGGTTGAAGTACCATAGCACTAGAAAATAGTAATCTGTAATCCTTTAAGTCAAGTGCTAAACTATACCTAGTGTGAACAAACTAGTTAAGACCAAGATCAAGGATTAGGGACAACTAGAATGTGTTGAATTTATATCAATGTCATGTCTAAGACCCGACATAACAAAGGAGACATGCAATCTTCAACCCTATAGAGTTCACACACCCACAAAGTCTTCGACCAACAACTTTATCATGCATAGCATGGACTGAATGTCAAGAATGATGCACATGAAAGGTCTGTTTTTTTTACTTATTACTTAAGGGGAAAAGTCTCAAATAAGCTATTTTCAGGTAAAGGGACTTGTGCATAAATTTCCATGGGTGAGAAATGAATTACTGAATAACAACCATGAGCAAGTCATTCTAGTAGCCGGGAGCCCACCTCCACGCTGGGCCAAAGCCTCCTTAACTCATATTGACTCTCAGGATTTGTTCTCCCAATTTCCTATGTAGAAAGGATGTCTTGGAGGAGGGAGAGAAACATTCTAGGAGTGATTCCTAAGGTTCTCTATTGCAGATTGCATGGAGAAAGAGGTGCTGAAAAGAGGAGATTTTGCTGATTCATTCTTCTTGGCCTTCCTCGAGGTTATTCTCCATCATCTCCTTCACTTGAAATTTGATCTTCTTCTGCTAACCTCTTGTTCCAAAGCTAGTACTAGGAGGATGCTTTGCTTCTCATCTCGATCATCACCTTGGTTGAAATTTAGTTCCAGGCTTTGTGATTGCAAGTGTCCCTCACAACTATTGATAAATGCAATGCCACTACGGATGTCTAATCGTGGGATAGGATCAAGAGAATCACCTTCCTCTTTATAAATCCAAATTTCTCCTGATGGTTTTAGTGGCATGGCAATACAGGTTCTCTTCTGTCTCTCCTTTTCTGAAACTTGCTTCAGAGAAATTTCATGTTTCCGATGTTGCTTTGTAGCATGCTGACGGTAATTGGAAGTAACCCCTATATGCCCGTGGATACTTTACCTTATCGAAGGTTGTGAAATGACACTTGGAAGACAATGATCTTTTAGGAGGCAAGTTTTTATTGTTCTTGGGAGAGGAAGTTCTAGAAGTTGGATTCCAAGGGTTCCTCCTCCCCTTCTCACACAAGCAATAGGAGGCTCTCCTACATGTTTGTCCATCCACTAAACTTCAGGGACTTGATTTGCTCCATTTGCATGCGCAGTGTTCATGTTGAATGTCTTGATTTAGCTTGCATGTTTGCCAATATTAGTTGAACATGTCTCTAAGTTGAGATACTTACTTATATTCAAGGGACTTGGTACCAACATCTAAATCCGACAAAATAGTCAATGACTCATCAGTCTGCCATCTTACCTAGTGTATCACATTCCACATCATTGGCTCACACCCAAAACCATTAAATGATGCACAAGGAGTAAAACCTTGTTAAGGCTATCTATATGGTAAAACACTCAATGGAGTGTGACTCATTGCAGAGTCAAAACGCTTTGGTTCATATAGTAGCTAAAAGATTGGGGGACCCACTATCATACACTAGGTTTTGCACTTGTTGAAAATTCATACCTAGGGGTGGCATTCCAAGATTCAAAGACAACAAATCATCAAGGATTTTAATGAAATGAAGTAGAAATTATTTTATATAGATGAATGAAGGTTGAGTTCCTCATTCACATAGAAAAGAGGATATAAAATTTATATAGATTCATCTCATCTTGCTTGATAAGCAAAGTATGTAGCTAGTCTATACAATAAATTCTAACAATAAAAAATAGGCAATAACTAAAGAAAATGGAAGCCAATGCAGATGCATTAACTTCTTCATGATGAAGCTTAGCTAGTCTTGTGGTGCCTTCAATCACTCGTAGTTGTTAATCTTAGTTGTGGATCAGAGGGGTTGCAACCTTGGCTTGGGTAGCAGTAGTAACATGAGCCTTTTGCACAACAACAATATATCTTCAACTGAATGTACTATGTATCATCCCTCGGTTTGGGCATTTCCATACATATAAGATCAAAACTACAATTACTAAAAACTAATAGTAGGAAATACTATCCTCATCAACTGTGCAAAAACATTCAAGAATGTCACTATACCTTAATATCTTTCCCCTTCCTTGACTCCTTGGGCCTTTTCTTTTCTTTAGCCTTGTCCTTTGAATGCTTCCCAACTTCTGGCACTTTGTTGCCCGCGATCTTCTTATCCTTAGCAAGCTCTTCAAGGAATGCCTCCCTTGCAGCATCGGACTTCTGCAGGGCATCCTTCTCCGCTTCTACCTCCAGTCGAGCCTAAGATAGCAGTCTCTTACATCAGAAATGCACGTAAGGGCTTTAAACAATGTACTTTATTACCACCATGCATATCAAGCTATCAACCAAGTAAAATGATCTCCACCTTCAAGAATGATTTCACAAGAGGTAGCACAACACTTCTATAATCAAAGACAGAACATAGGCCAAGCTTCTGCTCCAACTTCTGCAAGCTATCCATAGACTTCATGATCTTTGCATCAAGCTGGCTCACCTGCAAGGCCATATACGTTAAACATGTTAATAGATGAATAAGAGCATTAATATTATCTCAAAAAAGTGTCAAAAGCTCAAGAACAGCTCCCACTTACCTCAGTAGACAAAGAATCTCTTTGCCGCTGAATTGTCACTTCAATGCAAGAATCAGATCGTTGCATAGAATCGTGTATGCGCCATGGATCCTCATCTTCGTCATCGGAGTCACTGAGTCTTGTGGATGATGCAGATAATGAATTTTCGTTGGAAAAACGAGGAACTTGTACAGTTTGTGCATCCCTCAAGATATTGGATATTGCATCAAGTTCTAGCTTTTCATGGAAAGGAAGGCCACTTGCACGCCTCGCCATTAGTTCTTGATGCCTTTTCTTGAGTACAATTTCATAGCTCCTGCAAATTCCATCAGCCCGGTGTTCACGCTTTCTCATCTCTCTGAGGCACAAACTTTCTGCGTTATTCAGTGCTTCTTCATAGCTGATTGCCTCACGTTTTCTCTCACATAAGTGCTGTAACTGAAGAAATTCCTTTTCTAATGACCGTAAGATTTCTCTCCCTTGATGAGCCCGATCCTCTTGAAGCTGCTTCCAAACATCTGGTTGTTGCTCGTACTCTGCACTCCCATAAATCCAAGAGAGCTGCAAATCCGTGAAGACTACCTTCTGGTTTGAATCTTTTGGCCTCATGAGAGGAAGTGCTTCTCTAGCTGGCTCTATCTCCTCGCTTGAATCTCGTTTTTTACCACATTTATCAGCACTTTTCATCTTCCAACCTTGCAAAGAAAAGTCTGGAAATTCCTTGATTACCCGTTCATCCAAGTTTATCATTGTAAAATCCTCATCGAGATAGAGCCTATCCTGAATGATATCATTCTCTGTATTCTCTGAACTCAGGCCACTATCTGAAGCATTTGCCTCGTTCAGATGTCGATCTAGGCCACAAGCATGAACTAGTTCACACAGGTACTTATGGACACTCCTTAATGCTTGATGTGGTAAGAACCTGACATAGAGAGGTGAATGGTGGAAATGATAGTGCACATTTGGATCTGGCACCATGTTTTGGATTTCTTCAATAGCATAGTGTATAATCTTGATGACATGGTCCATTGCCAGGCACTTGCTCCTTATAAGTGTCTGAAAGAGGCCGTAGATCCTTTCCAATAATTTTTTGCGATCCTCATCATCAACAAGAGGAAATTCCTGCACGGGCATCTCTAAAGGTCTCCAAAGGATGCTTTTGTCTCTTTGGCACTCTCCACGACATAAATGAAATGATGGACGAACAACTGACTCTTCCATCTCATCTTTCAAATGCAAAAGGCAAAGTGTTGTTCCCGGCGCACTTACTTTTCCTTCCAATGTGTCGGTAGGATTGCAAGTGGCATCGACAAAATTTTCCAAGCTACTATCTCTGGGAGATAGACTGCCTTCACTCGCCTCACTGAAGCAGTCAAAACCCCCATTACTTGCAGCAGAACACAAAGGTTCAGGGGCAGAGTCTTCAAGAACACTAATTACAGATGATTCTAGAAGCACCTTCATGGCAGCACATCCGTCTATGGGAGTACAGTCATCTTCTGTCAGCTGTTCAACCCATTCCTGTTCTAACGCCTGAGGAAGAATGCTCTGCAACTTCAAAGAAAGGCTCCCAACGTGCTCCTGCATGACATGATTAACATGCTCCTGGCTTTCAGTCAACCGCTCACCACAGCGGCAGCAAGCCCAGAATCTCCAAGTCTTTTTCTCCTCGGCAAATGTTAGGGCTTCATTCAAAGCATCTATGGAGGACAAGCTTGTTCTTGAGGGAATCAAATGTGTCTTCAATACTATGAGGGGAACTTGTAGCAACGACTCTCTTACATGTGCATTACATGCATACCAAAAAGATCTAACCTGCTCCATCTTCTCCTCGGAATCACCAGTCTTGGACAACTTTCGGGTGTTGGACGCACTAGATTTTCTACGTTCAGAGCGACGCTGGGCCGTTTTTTTCAGATTCTAAAGAGGAATCAGCTGGAATAGTTTGTGTCCCTGCCTCCGTTCTTTGTTGGAGCAATCTAGCTGCTGCAACTCGAACTTCAATTTCCTTGCGTCGCTCTTCTGGAGTCTTAACACTCTTTTTTACTTCGTTTGGACGCTTAGGTTGCAAAATGCAATGCTCCAATGGATCCTCTCCAATCTTTCTCATCTGAATGAATCTAAGTTTATCGTCACTGCCGCCATTCCCCAGCGACTTCATCCAGGTGGAAATTGAAGCAATGTTGGCCTTTTGCACCAACCCTCTAAGCTCCTGCTGGTAATGCGTGATCCGGGCCTTGGGGGTGGGAAGCTCATGTTGACCTTCTTCCTGAAGGCTTTCTTTGGCTGGATCCACAGGGTCCTCAATTGACAGACCTCTTTCGCATTCCCTAACAACTTCCTCGTACTCCTTGCTATCACTCGCCGCATCATACAAGAGCTGTGCATGAAAATGTGCATACTCAACAGAGTTAGGAGAAAGAGCAACTGCTCTTTTCACAGCCTCTAGGGCTTCTTTGAGATGTCTCTGTTTCGTCCTCGCATCTTCGATCATGGAGGCTAGGCGCATACAGATGTGGCCATGCACCCGATGCACCACAGAACTCGCTTCATTCCGGGCACACGCTTCTCGGATTAGCCGCAAAGACTTGGTGCTGTTGCCTCTTCTTAGGGCGAGCAGTGCCTTCTCACATTCTGCCCTTAGATTGCTTCTTGCGCCACCATCTTTATTCCCGCCAGGCACTGGTGAAGCAGCTGCAACCCCATCTGCAGCAGCAACAGCAACAGCAGCAGTATTTGAGACCCCACTCAAATTTCCTTTGGACATTTTGTCTTCTTCTTCATGGACTGCTGCTCCATTTGCTTCCACCACCACTGTGCTTGATTCTTTGCACTCTGTTTTGAAAGTCTCAGATGCATCACCTCCGTTGCTCTCTACAGCTCCGTTCTGCCATTTCCCCGTTAAAACGTCGATGCCAGTTGATGCCCTAACTGCGCCCTCTGTCAATGCACATCCATCGCTCGCCAACGAAGCGATTGAGTAGATGGGAGATATGATAAATTGGCAAGCGGACGGAGATAATCCCTGCTCTCGCGCTCCATTGGCATCAGCGGAAACCCCGACGCTATCATTCCGAGGAGGAGCAATAACAGTTGCTGCTGAAGGCCCGTTGGCATGGCGGGCTACGCGCTTCCTCTGACCCATAACCCATACGCTGCTGCTGCTGCTGCTGCTTCTACTTTCTTCCGAAGAAGAATGGCCATGGATCACTCCATCGCCCAAGATCAAATGGCTACATCCCAGCTTGATCCTCCTCTCGCCATCGCCATCTCCAAACCTCTCTCTCCCTCTCGATCTTCCTCTCCCCCTTTTTCGCTCTCTCGCTAGTTCCCCTTTCATCTCCCTTCACCGGTCCTACAAAGTTCGCCCTAACCCTAAACTACCCCATGATTTAATTAGGGCTCTTAACCCGTGGGCTTATTTGACCTGCAATAACAGGTCACGGAATCTCCACCATTTTAAAGCATGTAGGATGGGAGTCCCAATTTATTACTTGTTGTTTTTTTGCACTTTGGTGCACGAGCACAATCAGGAGCACTTGCTCTCCCACACTTTGCAACTCCAATCCAATCTCATGGTCCACCAAGTTCGAGTTATTGATTAGGCACTTAAAATTGTAGATCAAGTATCACTCCACACATGACCCTTAGGAGCTAGTTAACTATAGTGAGCATTCACTTTCACTTGTCCTATCATCTTGATGTGCCATCACTCCAAAAGCAATCTTTGGAGCAATGTAGTCTCTCATTTCCCTCCACTATGGAAGCCACCTTATCCTATTGTAGGGATAATCATGTTCAAGGATCCAATTCCCAAGCACCTATGAACAAAATATGCATATTATTAAGTACGTGGTTGATTTGGCAAGAAAATAGCACTTGTTCTCACGAGATATTAGTTATTGGTGGTTTGATCCATGCTCAAAACATTCACAAAATCTTTCTTTAACTCCATTATTGTGAGGGTGATCTTCTCTTTTGGCTAGCTCAAGTAATCTAAAGTTTTAAGTCCCACCTAACTTTTATGTCTTGTTATAGTGCAAGAGGCTCTCTTTTGAATGATGAGTATCTTTTGTTTTCAATGTGTTAGTCTGGTGGAGGTACATTTGTCCATATTCTAATGGTAAATTTATTTGTGAGTTCAAAAAAATAGACGCCACAAGCCAATGGCTCTAGACCTAGTTTTGATTCTTTAGTGATGTTTTTTATAGTTCCCGAATAGAGATCCTCACTTATTTAGCACGAAGTAATGATAAATGACACTATGTAACTTGGTTTCTCTAACATCTGGCCACATTTCATAATAAGATTGGCTTTTGTTTGTCATCATCGTGACAATAAGGCACCTAATTACATATTCTATGTACACTCCTTGGAGAGTATTAATCCCATAGAGTATCCTAGTGCTTTCTGCAGCTTTCTTTACACTTATCAACAAATTTTTCTTTTACTTTCTCAATAGGTGAAATTCAATGATGATATTCAATCCCATGGAGTATGCTAATCTTTTCACTTGCTTTCAACACGTTTATCATTCTTTGCAATTATAAGCAAGTATTTTCCCCTTACTTCCTCAATAGGTGGAGTTCAATGATGATATTCAGTCCCATCATGAATTTTTGGCTCAAATTTTGAGATATGATCTCTTCACCCTTCTCACAAATTGCTGAAAGCTTTCCACTTTCACCATCAATATTCTCGTCAACCATGTGCATCTCGTTAAAATCACATCCTCATTGACATGTATTTTAGGTGTCATCGAGTCAAAATATCTTTACCCCTTAGTCTTCTCATTATATCCAACAAAAATGCATTTGGTGGATTTCTCATCTAGCTTGTTCATATCTTTCTTTTGGCATGTGTACATAAAATTTACATCCAAAGATGCAAAAAAAATTCAAAAACCTCCTCGAGAGTCACATTAGGGACTCTTGTTTTGCATGAATGTGGCAATGTTTTCCTTTTTGTAGCCAAATAATTCTTCTCCGAGGCACTGAGCTGTCGACTCGCATAGTATATGGGATGATCTTTCTTCTGGTCATCCTTCTAATTTAGACAGACGCCAATAGCAAATGCATAAACATCAACATCACTATGAAATAAAATAGCCTAGTTGGGTGGTCTCAGAATAGGAGCATTGATCAACCTTTGCTTAAGTTCTTCGAATGCTTTCTATTGTTCATTCATCCACAAGTATTCCACTTGTTTCTTGAGTAGATGCATAAGCAAGGCAGCAATAGAAGCATGATTTTGGATAAATCTCTGATAATAGCCGACATGTCCTAACTGTTTGTTTCTAGACAGAAATCCTCGACAACTTAAGTCCAAGGTTATGGTTAAAGAACACGAATAGTTTTAGAGCATGTTAGAAATTTATGTCAATTACAAGCAAGAACACAGATCAAAGACTCAATTCTTCAAACAGGGACTGTCATCTCATATGTATACATACAATTTTATTCAATGATCGTGCTAGACTGTACCAAATGTAGACGTTATTCGAGTGTTGAAAAGAAAGTATTCGCGACACACGAATAAGATGATTTTAAGACAGTTCCTTAGAGCATGTTTTTACGGATACACAACAAAGGACTGTAATGTGCTAGAGAGTATGTCTGATCAGAGAGTAATTCATGTAATGCGTTAGAGATTGTTAGTAGACTCAGGATCACTCACACTCAAAACAGTGTGGAGAACAGAGATAAGGAAGAATAACTCTCAGCACTCTATTCACTTCTTCAACCTCTTACAAATACATAAACTCTTCTCTCTCGATGGTTGAGACTGAAGTGTGAGATCAATATATGTTCTACGGGGAGAACAAACACACCTCTAAAACAACAGGTGCGTCGCTCCCACGAAAAGGTCTAGTTAACAATTAGGTTGAGTATATGTTCAATTATATCATAAGAGGTATATTTTACTAAGAGTTAAAATTACTCTAGTTTAACATGTCGATTCATATCTAGTCGTTTTGCGTGGACGACCTAATAAAGGCTATCAAAGACAATGTCTTCCCTTTTAAAGGTCTTGTCCTTAAATACAAGGCAATTACTTAGGAGATATATTCTCAAAAAATGACAGGCCTCTTCATGATTTATATTTATCCAGCTCATATCTTCATTTTCGAGTATATCATGCCATATTTATGTTGATATTCAATATTTAACAATTTCGTGGCATCACACCCCCAACACCTTCAAAAAAGCTTGGAAATTTCACTCTATTTGATCTAGTTTAATAAAAAATTACTTAATCTTTCAAGCTTGGATCTCCCTATTCTTATCACTCTTGAAAGAATTTTAGACTCTCAAACACTCTTAGATGAGGATATACTAGAATTAGTCCCTTTCTTATGCAAAACTATGACAAATTTTCAAGGCAATTTTGACAATACATTGATTATTGACCTTTACCTCTTCCTCTATCCATGCTGCGAGAGGGTTAACTTGAGTTTTCCAACTTTTAACAAAGAATAAATGGAAGGGAAGGCCCTTTGAGAAGACTTAATCAGCTTGGGCTCTTCTTTCCTTCTAGTGCCCAATGCCTACTTAAATATCCCAAAAGTTTCTAGCCATTTGACATCAAATAGATTTGATGGGCACCTATTAAACTTGAACCCGAATATTTAGGATTTAGAAATGAGTCTATACAAACCATTCATGCTCTCCAATGGGTTATCCAAATCCAAACTTAAAGGTAGGTCTAGATTATTCTTAATAAGCTCTACACTTGTGTAGAAAAACTAAAAACAAAAGATTAAAACTTTCTATCTTGGTATGCCTTCAAGATTTGTGGTCCTTCTCAGTATATGAGCCACACACATAGTGAAATGAACGTAATTTGATCAAAAAACACCTCAGAATCTCCAAGAATCCAAGTTTGATCACTATCTCAAAATTGAGGCCTTTCAAATTAGAAGGTGACTCAATTTTGGCCTTCAAATGGACTCAAACTTTGAGGTATTGATCAAAGCTTCAACGTGGCTCTGATACCATGTTATAGATGAAGTATGCCAAGGATTATCAATCACTTATAAAACTTGAGAAGTATCACTGAAATGTCCAAACAAGTTTCAATGATTCTAAGTAAGCTAGAATGCATGAGATTGATTAGTTTACAAATAGAGCTCCAAAAGATCACTAAAACATCAATGATTTGGATCTATCTACACCTGCACATGTGAACCTACTGTAAACTGATTTGAATATGCTTAAGGATCAATAAAATAATTCGAAACACAATATACATCAAACTATGATCACAAAATACACAATGTAGAAGGCAAAAATCATAGTTTCTTGATTAATTCAAGCAAGTACGTGTAGATCAGGTTGATCTCGGTTTCTCGACCTTCTTCACTTCATTTATGATCTAAAATTAACATCCCAAACCCTAAAGTCAAGGATTCATTGACCTACTATGAGTCACCAAACTTATGACACAAACTTGTGTCGGTTCCCTACAAAATAGGGGCATTATTTTCCCTATTGGATTTATAAGAATGACCAAAACTAGTGAAGTAAAATTTGCCTCTTTCATAGTTCCTAGCAAAAAATCATTGTGACGTGGTAAAATCTCAACAAGCCACATCAAGAGGAAGAAGGAAAAGGAAAACTGTTATTATTGCCACAAGGAGGGCCATTGGACTATATAATGATATAAGAAAGAAGCATATTTAAAGTAGGGCAAGATGAAACAATAGGACAATTTAGTCAAAGATGAAACAAGAGATAATGAAACCAACGTGTTCTTACCAACATTGGCTTCACATGTTGATGATGGCCCAAAGTGATTTATTGACTCAAGTGCCAAAAGGTATGTGACATACAATACGAATTAATTTGAAAGTTTCTCACCCATTGATGATGGTGACAAGGTAATGTGCTATATGTGCCCAAGCTAAAGGTGAGTTTGTTATCAGTTGGTATGATGACAAATCAGCAATTGCAAGTGAAGTTTGTCAAGAACACTTGCTTGATGAAGTATATAAATGACTACAAGTGGCCACGACAGACTATCATGACAACAATGGTGGTGTCTACAAGTTGGATGTAGCCAAATCTAGAGAAAATGGGTTGGTATAATTTTTTGTGTCTCATTGAGTTATGGGATCGAAGAATGGGTCATCTCAATGATGGTAGTTTGTAGTGATGAGCAAATTATCTATGCTAATTAGGATATTTAAAGGATGTGTAATGGGAAAACATCATAGAGAGAAGTTCAAGAAGAGTGGAGGCACTTGACTTAACTCAAACTCGTCCATAGTGACTTTTGTGGTGCAATGAAAACGATGTCACTTGGTGGAGCATACTATTTAATGATGTTAATTGACGATTGCTCCAAGAATATGCGGATTAATCACTTATTGAAGAAGAAATTTAATGCATTCATTTTCAAATAAATCAAAGCATCAGTGGAAAGTCAAATGGACACATACATCAAGACGTTGAGATCAAACAAAGGGAACAAACACAAATCAATGAAATTTGAAATTTTTTGCAAAGAACATGGGATGAAGATGCAGTTTACTCAAGCACACACTCCACACAACAATGAGGTTGGAAAAAGGAAAAATCAAACAATAGTTGAGAGTGCTTAATCAACGATGGAGCAAATGAGCTTGACTAACATCTATTGGTTAGAGGCTTGCATTGTTAAGAAATTTTGACATTATTTGCTGGGATATGCTTTTATTTTTCATGTTGACCACTATGCTCTAAAGTATCTTGTGAATAAACCAGATCTATCAGGACAAATTGCTCGATGGGTTCTACTTCTGCAGGAATTCACTTATCAAGTAGAACTTCACCAAGGAAAATATCATACGAATGCTGACTATCTATCGCAACTCAGCGCGGGAAAAACTGAAAAACCAATTAATGATAATTTTCCAGACAAAAATTTATTCGAAATCTCATCTATGAATTCATTATATTCTGATATCATTACTTATCTCAAGGATCAGATATATCCGGATGGTTATGATTTGGAGAAAAAGACAGTTTTTCAATATGAGGTAGCATCTTATACGTGTCGCGAAAGTCTTTTTTTTCCTTCTTGTGTTTCGTATTCGTCCTCTCTTCTAATACGCGAACAATTTTATGTCTTTGATTTTTCTTTTTGTGCGGAAGCTCTTACGGGATCCCAAACACTCGACTATGCATCACATAACAGATTTTATTCTAGCAATCAGGAGACTCAAAACAAGACCAAGAGATACACAAAATAGAGCGATTATATTGTCGGGTTTGGTTTTAGAGCAAGATCGTCAGTGTCTCGCTCGTTGGCGGAATGACTCTCTGCTCTTTCATTGTGTTCTACTTGTTGGCAGACTTTCATGCACAACTATGATATTTTTTGCTTTCTTATTCTATTCGCTACGTCTCTCTCTGTTTCTTACAGATCTCTGTGTATTCTATCTCTCTTCTTTTTCTCTTCTTCTTCTTACATGGTTATGATCCAGAGAGGATCGGTTTTACCTCCACTATGTGGAGTTTACAAGATAGCTAAAACATAGAATCACAAGACTAGTTAACACTAATCAACTAGCTAGTTAGTCTCCGTCATTGCTATTCGTTTCAGTTGGGCATGAAGCCCGTTGAGCTACCAGCTGGCAGCATTTCGTTCTTTTCGTTTCGTGGTCTTGGAGGTGTGTTTACGATTCGCGAATGATTCGCGAATCGTTCGTGGTTCGAGTCAAAGACACATTGATTGTCACGAATTATTCTCGTTCGACCTTCGTGTTTTGTTCGTGCTGTGACAAAGTTGCAGGAGTTCACCACTTCTAACACTCCCTCTTGAACCTTGCAGCTTTGTTCATTTAATCCAATTGCCTCTCTTTGCTTGGTAAAAAGTGGCTTGTCTAGTGGTTTCGTGAGGAGATCTGCAATCATACTTTTTGATTTTATGAACTGGACCTGGAGCTCTCCTTTTGAGATCAAATCTCGAATGTGATGGTACTTCAGAGGAATGTGCTTCATCTTTGAATGGAAGACATGATCTTGGGACAGATAGATGGCACTCTGGGAGTCCATCATCATCATGCTTGGCCCCTCTTGTGGTATCTCGATTGCCTCCAATATCATCCGCAACCACACTACCTCATTCGCCACTTTCGAGGCTGCGACATACTTAGCTTCGCAAGAGGATTGAGCTACCAGGGTTTGTTTTTTGCATATCCAGCTAACTGCAGCTCCACACGCTATTGTACATCCTCCAGTAATGGACTTGTTGTCATCCTTGCAGCTCGCCTAGCTCGCAGCTCGAATCCTTTCTCCTCGTTTCTAGCTTTGTAGGTTAATCCAATATTCTGGGTACCATTCAGATACTGTAGGATTCGTTTGGCCATTTGCCAATGTGCTAGACCAGAATTGGAACAAAATTGGCTCAATGCGTAAACAGAGAAGGCCAGATCCGGTCTGGTACAAATTGTCAAGTACATCAGACTCCCAATTAAGTTCTGGTAGGGTATACATGCCATCTTCTATTCTTCCTCTTCTGTTTTTGGGCAATCTTGTTTCGTGAGCTTGGCTCCAGCTATCATTGGTGTGGCTTTTTCTTTGCAGTCCATCATGTGGTACTGCTTCAGCACTTTTGTGGTGTATTCTGACTGACTCAAGTGCATTTCGCCATTTGTTCGATCTCTTATGATCTCCAGCCCTAGGCATTTTGTTGCTTCTCCAAGATTTGTGATTTGTAGCTTTCAAAAATTTGACTCTTCGTGTCTTTGATCAGCATCAAGGAAATTCCTATCATCAGCGAATCATCCACAAAAATGGTTAGTATCACAAAATCCTTTCCTACTCTTTTGATGTAGACATTACAGTCTGGTTGAATAGGGTTGAAGTCTAGAGACTTCAGAAGACCATCAAGCTTTTTGTACCAGGCCCGTGATGCCTGTTTTAGACCGTAGATGCATCTCTGCAATCAACAAATATATTGTCTGTTGTCGGGGTCTTCATAGCCTTCAGGTTGCTTCATGATGATTTCCTCCTCTAGATCTCCGTGGAGAAAGACTGTTTTCACGTCAATCTGGTGAATTTCCATATTGTACTGTGTGGCATATGCAAGGAATAGCCTTATGCTTGTCATCATCACCATGGGCAAATATGTGTCGAAATAGTCGACACCATATCTCTGCGTGTAGCCCTTTGCGACAAGCCTTGCCTTGTAGTGGCCAATTGTGCCATTTGATCTTCATGAGTGTTTTGATTTTGAATTTCCAGATTCTGTAATTTGCACCATCAAGGCTGATTGCTACTCTGGTATGGATTGTCGTAGCCATATTGTGTTGTTTGGAAGAACCATTGTTCAGATATCAGTAGTGATAACCTATTGGCTCTGATACCATGTCGCGGAAGCCTTTTTTTTTTCTTCTCGTGTTTCGTGTTCGTCCTCTCGTCTAATTCACGAACAATTTTCTGTCTTCAATTTTTCTTTTTGTGCGGAAGCTCTTACGGGATCCCAGACACTCGACTACGCATCACAGAACATATTTTATTCTAGAAATCAAGAGACACAGCACAAGACCAAGAGATACATGAAATAGAGCGATTATATTGTCAGTTTTGGTTTTAGAGCGAGATCGTCAGTGTCTCGCTCGTTGGCGGAATGATCTCTGCTCTTTCGCTGTGTTCTACTCGTTGGCGGACTTTCATGAACAACTATGGTATTTTTTGCTTTCTTATTCTATTCGCTACGTCTCTCTCTGTTTCTTACAGATCTCTGTGTATTCTATCTCTTTTCTTTTTCTCTTCTTCTTCTTACATGGTTATGATCTAGAGAGGATCGGTTTTACCTCCACTATGTGGAGTTTACAAGATAGCTAAAACATAGAATCACAAGACTAGTTAACGCTAATCAACTAGCTAGTTAGTCTCCGTCATTGCTATTCGTTTCAGTTGGGCATGAAGCCCGTTGAGTTGCCAGCTGGCACCACGAAGGATTTCTCTTCGTTTGTTTTGTTCTTTTCGTTTTGTGGTCCTGGAGGTGTGTTTATGATTCGCAAATGATTCACGAATCGTTCGTGCTTCGAGTCAAAGACATGTTGACTGTCACGAATTGTTCTCGTTTGATTTCGTGTCTTGTTTATGCTGCGACAAAGTTGCAAGAGTTCACCATTTTTGACAATACAATTATTAACAATGTCTTGTACAAGCTTGGTGCTGATCATCAACTAAGAAGATGTCTCGAAACATCGGATATTAAAAAGGTTGTTCAAGCCTTACATTCAGAGAATGCTGGAGGACACTTTGTTTTAAAAAACAATGTTAATAAAATATTGACTGCCAATACTGGTGGCCAACTATGTTCAAGGATGTATCAAATTTTATTCGTTCGTGTGATCCATGCCAAAGATCTGGTAAGCCAACAAAAGCAATGAATAGGTCGTTGACACCAATCCTGCCTCTTGCACCATTTGAGAAGTGGGGGATTGACTTTGTCAGTCCAATCAAACCCTTTGACTCGACATACTAAAGGTTGTTATATTCTTGTTGCAACGGATTATGCTACAAAGAACGTTGAAGCAGAAGTGACGAAACGAAACGATGCAAAAACTGTCATCGCGTTCTTATTCAAATTCATAATCACAAGATATGGTTGTCCACTTGAACTAGTGAGTGACCGTGGTACACATTTTCTAAATGACACAATACGGCTGCTAACAACATATTTTCTGATTAAACACATAAAGACAACTCCTTATAATCCAAAAGCAAACGGGTTGACTGAGAGAGCTAATGGAATCTTATGTAAGATCATGAACAAGATTACTATTGCACATGCGACTGATTGGGATCAAAAATTACCATCAGTTCTCTGGGCTTATCGTAACACAGAAAAGATCACGACGAAGCAAACACCATGTTTTCTTACTTATGGTATGCATCTTATTTTGCCTATTGAATTTGAGGTGACAACTTTCCATATTCAAGCTCAACGAACAGATGCAGAATGTATTAACGAAAGGTTGACCAATATTGAAGAATTATATGAAGCTCGTGCAAATTTACAAAAATCAACGGAGAAAATCCAAGAACAACAAAAGAAAAAAGTATGACAGTCGTATCAGGAAATGTGATCTTAAAACTGATGACTTTGTGTTGATCTATGATAGTTGACATCAAAAGTTCCCTGAAAAACTTCATATGAGATGGCTTGGACCTTATAAAGTCATAGAGGTGTTTGAGAATGATTATGCACAACTCCAATCATTTGAAGGCGAACTATTACCTACACGTATTAATGGGTCCAGACTCAAGAAATATAACCTTTGACCAGAATTTTTTTTTATCATTCTCATTTTTTTTCTAGGATTTTTCTGGAATTGATCGCGAATTTTCTTTTATCTTTTCTGGAATTGTTTGCAAATTTCTCCTATCTTTTCTAGAAAATTTTCGTGGAATTTTCTACCACTTTCTAGAAATTTTCAAAAATCATTCTTCAGATTTTCTTTTCAAGAACATTTTTAGATGCCTTCCAACATTTTTCCAGAAATTTTTTCGGGAACTTTTTGAGAATTTTTCTAGACTTCTCCCACAATCTTTTAAGACATTTCCCAAGTGTTTTTGAGAAATTTTCGAGAATTTTCTCAATTTGTAATCATAATGTGTTTTAATTTTTGCGGATCATTTTCAAGAATTTTTCTATAATCTTTTCTAGCATATTTCTCCAATTTTTTGAGAAATTTTCTAGCATTTTTCTTTCGAGTAATTTTTTCTACTATAGTTTTATTTTTATTTTCGAGAGTATTTCGAGAAATATTCTAGTATAATCCTAAAAACTTTTCGAGAACCTTGCGTTAGTTTCTATATAATTTTCTAGGATCTTGCGAGAAGGTTTCGTGAATATTTTTGAGAATCTCTCGAGAATCTCTCGACCTACTTTTTGTATTCATCCATTAAAGATGATGGCCACGTGATCATTATTCACACGTGTGTACTCCTACACATATCAAAACGGACATTGTTTTTTTTTAATTCATTTATTTCTTTTCTTTTCACAAATGGTCTTCCATCATTAAGATTGATTTGTCAAATCATAGTTTAAAACTCTGAGCCATGCATGTCTTTGATTAACGGAAATGATAGATGTCATGTCACCATGACACATCATCATCCTCTCCACACCGCTACTACATATCATAAGTCATTTTTTATTTTTCTTCTCACACTTTCTTCTTGCGTTTTTTTTGCTTTCCTGTGCTCACTCTCTTTGCGAGCAAAGCGATCTATTACACCCTGTTGCGATCTGCGGAGCTGTCGTCAACTATTCGACGCAATGGCTTCTGGATCGAACTCTAGCTCTTCAATTACCTAGAAAGCACGCGCAGGAATCCGCCTGACATCAATCCAGTCCTTTTTGGATCAATGCAGGTTGGGTAATTTGAAAGTGGACCCTTCAGTCATTTTGTCTGAAGTCAGTACCGAGTTTGTGAACTCCATCCACGCAGTCTCTGAGGTGGATTTCAAAGTACATGTGCAAGGCAGATTTTTCACTATTTCTGAAGAATTGTTCTTCACAGCTCTCGGATTACCATTGGATGGTAAAATTGTTTCTACAAACAAAGATTCAGTGGATGAGACCACCCATTTTATGAGTAACTGCTTCATACCCACGAAGGGATATAAAATCTCAATGATCAAGGATACCACTTTTAAGTTGTTTTGTAAATACGCCAATCAAGCTATATTTTTGACAGATGCAGATGCAACTATCTCAGTGCAAAATTTTGGGTATCTATTGGATGCGCTAGCCGGCAATCCTGTATGTTTTGGTGTCATCGCATACAAAGCTTTTTTGAGGTGGATCAAACACCAAAAAATTTCTAGAGTAGGAGCGCATATTTTGCAAGTGTGTGATCATTTTGAAATCCTGACTGATAAAAAAAAACCATGCTGATGGGAAGGCTGTTGCCTCCAAAACCAATTAACCTTTTCAGCCTCCTAGTCGTTCCTACCATAGTCACTACAGTAGCTATTGCACCAGCAATCGAAGTAGCAGCTACAATTGCTATGGAGATAGATGTTGTACCTTCTCAGCAAGATGCAGTTGTTACTACCGCCATGGATACAGATGGAGCTACTGCTACTGATTCATCGAAGCCAACCTCTGCTTCAACCTCCCAGAAGTAGAAGAGTGCATCAACCTCAGATGATGATGCAACTCAATTCGACACTTCGGCCAAGGTTCGAACAGCTACAGAAGGAGATACTGGGGTACCTGATGAAGATGATGATGAACTTGATAACCAGCCCCAGTGGTTCTGCACTATGACCAGCAGAGCCAAGAATCTAGTGGCTGATATTTATGAATTTGATCGCTATAATCAGAAGAACATTTTGGACCTGACTGAAGTAGAGCAGAAGTTTCAAGACTCTCTCAAGGAGTCTTACGAGAAGATCGATTCGTTCGAATCAGATAAGAGCCAACCGATTGAACGAAATCGTTCCCTCGACACACAACTTTAGACTACAATCAACGAAGTTGATTCTTTGAAGCAGATCAATAAGGCGATTGAGGCCAAGTCTGTAATTTATCAGAATAATATTGATTCTTTGAAACAACAACTGCTGGATGCAAATAAACACAATGTTGCTCTCCATAAACATTTGTAGGAGGAGTGAGCAACACAAATAAAAGCAGAAGCTATGCTTGCTCTATGCAGCAATGCAGGGTCAATCACAATCGACTTCTCAAAACTGAACAAGCTCCAAGACCAGATGCTCGAAAATTTTCGAGTCGAGTTTCTGCAACCGCTAGAGGATGCGAAGGCACTTGTCGAGGAAGAGTTGGCTGAGTTGAAGGAGCTGTCTAGTGAAGCTACCCACACTTGCAACGGTCCTGACTCTCACGAAGAATACCTCCAGGCCCTACTCTGCATTGATGATCTGACGCAGCAGATTCAAGGTGTGTCTGCCTGCTCGGGAGTCACTGACCATCTTGAGTATTTGGAGGCAGTCGCGAAGATCGACAAGCTTGAACAAGAGTTGTCAGATCTCAAGCAGTAGTTGGAAGACCAAAAGTTAGCTGATGAGTTGCAAACTCAGGATTTGGCATCAGTAGCTACTCAGGCAAAGCGACCACGTCGAAACCAGTCGAAGGTATGTGTTGAAAGATTCCATGCATTTGTTGAACGATTCTGGAAGTGGTGTCCACAAGCATTTAACATTGAATTACAATGGTGTGTGGATTACATGATGCTACCAGGCGCAGTAGGCATCGCCTTCGACGATTGGAAGACACCATGAAAAAAAGACAACTTTCTCTGGTTATGGGCCCAGTTATCTGTCGAGCAGAAATGATGTCTCTGCTGGGGCATAATTCAGGAGAAATTCCAAGTCGTGCCTTTTGGTTCAGCTGAGTTATACATAGGCTCTTCTACTATGTATGCTCTCGAATACATTTGTATTAAAGAATTTCAATTTTTGCGAAATGAAGACAATAAGCGACAATTTTGGAAGTGGAAGTCCCAGTTCCAACTGTACAAACCACAAGGTGTTGCGGATCTAGGCGCTTTTGACGATGCAGGTTTGCTGATTAATGTAAATATGGCCTATCTAGAACTTTTCAGTCTTTATGTGGATTGGGAGTGAAACCTTGCTGATTATTTTGCGGAGATTCAACACAATCTGCAAGATCGAAGGAAGTCACTTCGTTATAAGCAATTTTGTACATATTCATTTTGGCAGTTTGGAACTTTTGCGGCAAAGACATTGTTTTTTTGTTCAGAATCTTTATGCTAAAAGTTCATTTATTAGATTTTCAGCTCACTATTGTAAAGAAATCACACTTCGTAGTGATTCAGATGAAGATATAAAGTTAACTCAGGAGCTGTTTGATGGAACATTGCTCCCTGTTAAGCTTCAAGAATTCGGCAACCTACTAGTTGGCCGTTATATGAAATCAAAAGAAGACTTGATGTTGATTGAGGCTCAACAAAATTTGGAGTTAGCCCAAAAACTACATGAAGAATTGAATCCTTTGTAAATATTCATTCTTGTCTATGTCGTGGTGATGTTTCTATGTGATGCTGAATCCATATCTTTGAAGTTTTGAAGATGTTTTGAAGTTTGATTCCAGTTCACATAAATAATTCAAAGATCAAATCAAATCAACCTATTTAATTCAAAGAAACAGCAAAGGCACATATTCTCTAAGATGAAGAAATATCTAAAGGAAGAATCATATGAAGAAATATATTTTCACCTTAACGAAAATCTGAAGAACAGAATATTTCGCGAATGATCCTTGAAATGAAGATTATATGTCACGAGGATGTTTCACATTTGAGAAAGGGGATACGTGATGTCACAAAATTGTTAAATATTGAATATCAACATAAATATGACATGATATACTCAAAAATGAAGATATGAGCTGGATAAATATAAATCATGAAGAGGCCTAAGTCATTTTCTGAGAATATATTCCCTAAGTACTTGCCTTGTACTTAAGGACAAGACCTTTGAAAGGGAAGACATTGTCTTGGATAGCCTTTATTAGGTCGTCCACGTGAAATGACTATATATGAATCGACATGTTAAACTAGAGTAAATTTAACTCTTAGTTAAATATGCCTCTTATGGTATAATTGAACATATACTCAACCTAATTGTTAACTAGACCTTTTCGTGGGAGCGACACACCTATTGTTTTAGAGGTGTGTTTGTTTGCCCCATAGAACATATTTGATCTCACACTTCAGTCTCGACCATTGAGAGAGAAGAGTTTATATATTTGTAAGAGGTTGAAGAAGTGAATAGAGTGCTAAGAGTTATTCTCCCTTATCTCTGTTCTCTGCACTGTTGAGTGTGAGTGATCCTGAGTCTACTAGTAATCTCTAATGCATTACATGAATTACTCTCTGTTCAGACAAACTCTCTAGCGCATTACAATCGTTTGTTGTGTATCCGTAAAACATGCTCTAAGGAACTGTCTTAAAATCATCTTATTCGCCTGTCACGAATACTTTCTTTTTGGCACTCGAATAACGTCTACATTTGGTACAGTCTAGCACGATCATTGAATAAAACTGTATGTATACATCTGAAATGACAATACATGTCTGAAGAATTGAGTCTTTGATCTGTGTTCTTGCTTGTAATTGACATAAATTTCTAACATGTTCTAAAACTATTTGTGCTCTTTAGCCATAACCTTGGACTTAAGTTGTTGAGGACTTCTGTCTATAAACGAACAGTTCGCGAACACGATTAATTAATTGTCTGCACAACCACAAATACATCAAACATTTCTCGACTCTCTGTTGACACCTTAATCAGCCGAAGTGTAGTATTGCTGTACTACTCTGATAACATCTCACCTGTAGAACGCATTTCATTCGATTTGATAGAGGCAAGACTGTTGTTCTGGAATTATTAACTCTACACACCCCAACACAAGTAATACTGGTTACTTTCTAATGTATGTTGACAACCACCAAAATAACGCCCGAAGCCACTTCACTCAAAGTAAATCATAAATTGTACCAAATACATAACTTTCTAATGTTGTACTCTGTGGATTCGACATTATTTACTACAAAATCTATATTAACCTTGTTGGTATAGTACAACAGGAGGTAAGGAGAAGATCAACACAAGATCTACGGACTAAGATCTTCTGAGATTTGTTAAATTGGATTGAAAAGACCTCAATTAAGTGGCAATAACTTTCCAGATTATTACTTATCAAGTGTACTGCATTGTACAAAAGCTAGTTCAATATGAGTTCATTGGGAGCCTTCCTTCTTGAAGCTAGCGAGAGACTTGACTCCTCTAGCTATTCCATATGGAAATTAAGGATGGAATCATTGATTGTGATGCAAGACTTAATGGTTATAGTTTTGGGAGATGAGGAGAAGCCACATCTACCCCAACAACAACCTAAATAAAAGAGGAGAGCAAGACTAGCTCTACATTCCATCAAAATGAATGTGTCAAATAAACTTCTTAGAGAAAATGGAGGTTGTAACTCAACCCAAGAGGCATGGAAAATTTGTTGGCCATTAGAGCTCTAACCACTGTTCCAGCATTAAGAATTAGGCAAAAATGTGCCTCTTCGTCAGCGACAGCCATACAGTTGATGATTTTGTATTTGGAATAAACGATGTTTGTTGGCTATTCATTTTGTAGTAGAAGTATATTGGAGAGTGATCAGACGAACATGCCCATGTTATGAGTTGATTGAGACAATGCGACAAAAAGGGTAATAGAATACGCCAATGCCAACACACCACTATTGACAAATTATTTAGACACTTATGCCATCGCCAATCTCCATTCAATCACACATTCTCACACCTATTTTATACAAAGTTTGACAAAGCAAAACACAATAGGAACGAAATACAACTTACAAGCAATTGACTCGTCCCATGTTTTTACTTTAAAAAAAAAGCAACACCTCTATACAACTCACAACTTGGCCACATATGAATAAATTGCAATAGTCATAATGCCACTTTGGTTTAACTTTTTCATATGTCAGTTCCTCAATCTGAGACATGTATTTTAAGTGGATACAGTCTTCCTTTAGGTGTTGAAGTTGAAGCTCTGCGCTTGCGTGATAAGTAAAACAACATAAGGCAGGAATGTAAACAAGTTGAAGCTCAACTCTTGCATAAACAACATAAAGTAAGAATGTAAAAAGGTGAAGGTCAAACTCAGCGGATCCAAGCCTGAATCAAGAAACTATAACTAAAAGCTTGTTGCTCTTCTAAAAGCTTTCCAAGAAATCAAAGACTGTAGGATTTCCAACGTGCCCTACAGGGTTTTGAAATACTCAAAGATGTGTGTCAATAAGGAATCTAAGGCAAGTTGAAAAACTGTATGGATTTTAAAATGATATAACTGTCTTTACAATGTTCAAATTTTCAGGATTTGCATCACCTTTGAGGTCTAACAACGTAGCCTCAATGATGACATAAAGCTTACAAGAACCATCGCCTGCAGATGCTTTCCAAGACATAATAGAAGATCGAGCTGGTTGAAGCTCAAGCTGCCAAGAGAAACCACTTGACTTCAAATCTTAGTTCCCTGAGGTAAACCAAGGCAAAGAATCGTTATTCATATCCGTGCTTACAAGTGATCAAAGTTGCGAGAAGTGCTCACAATCTGAGGTTACAACAGACATCCATTAAAATATGATGGCATCAGAACCTGCGGGCTTTCCCTGTCGAGCGTGCTTTCATATATCTACATTATTTTCATCGAAAAAGTGCAGATCCAATAGATCGGCATACTCTATAGCCTGCTTGGATCTAACCATCGCAGCGTCGGCTTCGTCAAAGAGAGAGAGATACACAATTTCACATAGTTCCTCTTGACAAAGCAAGACCAAATCCTTTGAAGCCTTTATTCATAAACCAAGCCTTTATTCATAAACCAACAAGATACAGTAAAGCTGAAAAGTAAAATACAGTACAGTAAAGCACCATATAGCATAACTACTCTCAAAACATCCAGCTGATACCTGCCACCATCCCACAACACAAAACCGCATGAGTTAGTATAGTGTGGAAGACAATTGTCATAGCTGAGTGTTAGTTGTTATCCATGTCCAAAAGAAGTTATACTACTCATCACCATAAATAGCATTTTAAAACATAGTCTAGTCTTCCCAAACACAAAGACAATTTAATAGTGATAGGCCAGGCCCCTCCGGTACCGTATCAGGACGAGTGCATGCTGATCAGTATTTGGACATTGGTCCGTATCATTTTATTTTGTTTATAGCAAAATTATGAAAAGTTTTTACTGTATATATTGCTTATCGCTAAAAGAAATGGTGTGAACACGTGTGCCGGTTCAGAGCAAATCCATGCTATTCTAACCCGTGTGACTTAAGAAACATCACGCACTACTGTCCATACTCTTGAGCATATCCATGCTTTCCAGTTGTATCTCACCATAGTCTAATATGACAACCGAATGGATAATAAATTAGCACAAACCATGGTTGAATAGTGTAGCTATGAGTAAACTTACGTTTATCGTAACTCCATATCCAACCCGTGGTTTTTTGGACCCTTGTATCGGATAGGCTTCATTTTATTGATGAGGTTCTCATGGTTTTTACAAGGTATTAGAGCAGATCCATGCCATTCTAATCCTTTTGTAAGAACCATTTATCTTATGCAAATCCATGTTGTCCAAGATAATTTGAGGAGAAACCTTGCTTAGAGACATCGTGGGTGTCGTTAAACGCACAAAAATCACATTACTTATGAAGTGATATAGAAGAACTGAGTAGAAACCAACTAAATTTTGTGTTTAGGATTTTTATTAGTCACCTAGAATGGAATATATTTGTGAAGAGACACCTTATCTTTCGAGCATAGGTGATGCTTGCAAAATCTGAAAACTGTTCGAAAAACTCTTACCTAGATGATTGTAGCAGTGGTTTCTTGTGAGGATGCCATGTTTAGTCCCCTCGAGTGCTCTTGCCTTAGTCTTAAACCGTTCATAACGTTGTGAAAGTGATAGTTAGTACTTTAAGGAGATCCTACCATTCGTTGCTTATACAAATCTGAAGCGAATGGTTTAATGTGCATACCTATGCAAACACTTATAGCTTTATGGTTCAAAACCGAACCTAATCGAAAATGAAGATAGTAGTAATATTCGATGTTACAGAGAGCGCAAGTTTTATTTGTTGGTGCTTACACACAGTAGTATTCCCTTTGAAATAACAGTCATTCACAAGTATGATCACGAAACTGGTTACAACATGAGGTATACTAATCATAGTCAGAATGTGCCAGCATCTGAGTTGTATCTTTACTACAATAGCTTCGTTTATGGAGTATGTATGTAACCCTTAGTTACTTATGGAACAACGACACATTCATGCTGTCCTTTGAAGAATATTAAAGTATACTGTAAACTGTAGTTATCAAGCCAAACTATCATCCATTCATATCTATGATAAGGAGTTTGAATCCATACAACCATTCATGAGATAGGACGTGCTTCATCATTGGTCAGTATGAAGCTCTTGTCTCAACCAACCATATGTGATGCATAACTATCATTATCATGCTTTATGAAGTATGTGGAAAGAAGCATTGGTTCATCGCTGGTCCATCGCTGGACAACTTACCATATATATCAACTTTTTGATTATCTTGCTCAAGATAGATTGCTGTAGGTCCATCGCTGGACAACAACACATCTATATTCAACAAGCTTCTCCATATTGAGTAAGCTTCATCGCTGGTCCATCGCTGGACATCGGATAGTATTTGAAGGAAATATCATATCAAAAAAATGTTGTATGGACCCTCACTGATCCATCCCTAGACAACGGATTCATACCTTCCCATTTATCATCTAGAACGCTTGATAACCTTCATAAGTATACAAGAGATGAATGCAAAAACATGAAATGAGCAAAACCACATACCATAGAGTTAAAGCATATAACTTCAAGCCAAGGAGGGCACCATCTCTTCCAACCTTCTTCTCACTGTATGGTAGAAGAAACACCTTCGAGAACATGCTACATATAGTGCTTTCATAGGAAGTATCGTGGAAGCTTCCTTTCAGCCAAAATTGGTGGGAAAATATTTTTGAAAAGTATAAAAATAGGTTGGGTTGGCAAAAAAGTTCAGGACCCTCAAATCATATACGTTTGTTTATAGCATGATCAAGGGTGGTAACTTTTGATAAAGAAGAGTCCATGAGAGAGAGAGAGAGAGAGAGAGAGAGAGAGAGAGAGAGAGAGAGAGAGAGAGAGAGAGAGAGAGAGAGAGAGAGAGAGAGAGAGAGAGAGAGAGAGAGAGAGAGAGAGAGAGAGAGAGAGAGGAGAACTCACCAACCGACCCGCAGCTAGTGAATCCCTTAAGGGGCAATTAGCTCCCCATAAGGGATAGCTAACTGCCCACCATTAGACCTTTAATACATTGTGGTAGATCATAGGACAAACCTAGAAAAGTACTAGTCAAAAGCAGTTTTTTAATGATAAGGAAAAGCTTTTCCCTCATAAAACCATTTTTCTGAAAAGCGTCTAGTAAGATTGCTACCTCTTTTATAAAAGTATCGTGATCGTTGCAGCAATACATAGCAGAAATAACCTGGGAGATAATTACTTTGTACGAGTTGTAAACTGGCCTATTGGAAGCCAGATGTATGTACTGTAAGTATTGAAAAGGTAAGTCTCTTCTTTTATCAAACTTTGAAAGCTGATAAACACCGGTGCCAAGATTAAAAATAATCAAAATGTTCAAAAAACTGATGGTGTTTGCTTCACAAGACTTTTTTTCGATATCAAGAAATTCTAGGGGATAAATCCAAAAAGGGTTATCTGGTACTCTAATCTGATTTTTGTCATCAATATATCTAAACGAGTGACAAGAAACATTCATATCTTTTCTGAGACCTAACTTGGCTAGTCTCTTAATAAATTGAGCTTCAAAGAACGCAAGATACCAGTTACACCAAGTAGGTGAGCATGAAAAACCCATCGGTATACCACGAATCTGTCTCCAGGTTTTGTTTCCTAACTTGACAATACAATTGTCTATTAGGAAGACATTCCACAAGCATAAGAGATTTTTATTGATATTGTACCACCCTTCTGACTTTTTATTATTCCATGACCATTTAAAGACATCCCTTTCTTGTTCCCATTTGAAACTCAGAAACATCTTATTAGAATGTTTGAACGCATATGTAATGGGTTTATTCATGATAGTTTTCAGCTCGTCAATGCCATCTAAAGGTATGTTTTCATAGCACTTAGAGATATCTACAACCCATACATTGGTAATCTTTGACGGTAAATTGAGATAAAAATCGATCGAGGACTCTCACTGCCAAAATAAGCTTGTATGTTTTTGTCTTAAGGAGAGCTCCCTGAATCATTGCTAGTGGTTAGTTGTAGATGTCCTGTCACTGAGATGATGACTTCTCTCCTTTCTGTCTTTTCTCCATCCTGTACACCGATTAAACTCGGTAAAAATTCAGCCATTTGATAGGTAGGTCGCTCTTTGTGCTACTTTGCCCTTCTTGGGCATTGGTCCATATCAATTTATTTTGTTTATAGCAAAAGTATAAAAAATTTTCACCGTATATATTGCTTATCGCTAAAAGAAATGGTGTGAACACATGTGCCGGTGTCAGAGCAAATCCATGCTATTCTAACCCTGTGACTTAAGAAATGTCATGCACTACTGTCCATACTCCTGACCATATCCATGCTTTCCAGTTGTATCTCACCATAGTCTAATATGACAACCGAATGGGTAATAAATTGGCACAAACCATGTTTGAATAGTGTAGCTATGAGTAAACTTATGTTTATCGTAACTCCATATCCAACAAGTGGTTTTTTGGACCCTTGTATCGGATAGGCTTCATTTTATTGACGAGGTTCTCATGGTTTTTACAAGGTATCAGGGCAGATCCGTGCCATTCTAATCCTTTTGTAAGAACCATTTATCTTATGCAAATCCATGTTGTCCAAGATAATTTGAGGAGAAACCTTGCTTCGGGACAGTGTGGGTATCATTAAACGCAGAAAAATTACATTACTTATGAAGTGATATAGTCGAAGTGAGTAAAAACCAACTAAATTCTGTGTTTAGGATCTTCATTAGTCACCTAGAATGGAATATATTTGTGAAGAGACACCTTATCTTTCGAGCATAGGTGATGCTTGCAAAATTTGAAAATTGTTCGGAAAACTCTTACCTAGATGATTGTAGCAATGGTTTCTTGTGAGGATGCCATGTTTAGTCCCCTCGAGTGCTCTTGCCTTCCTTAGTCTTAAACCGTTCATAATGTTATTGTCAGCCATTGTGAAAGCGATAGTAAGTACTTTAAGGAGAGCCTACCATTCAAATATGAAGCAAATGGTTTAATGTGCATACTTGTGCAAACGCTTCTAGCTTTATGGTTCGAAACCGAACCTAATAAAAAATGAAGATAGTAGTAATGTTCGATGCTACAGAGAGCGCAAGTTTTATTTGTTAGTGCTTACACACAGTATTATCTTTGGAATCGCAGTCATTCACAAGTATGATAACGAAACCGGTTACAACATGAGGTATACTAATCATAATCAAAATGTGCCAGCATATGAGTTGTATCTTCAGTGTAATAGCATGATAATACAATAGCTTTGTTTTTGGAGTATGTATGTAATCCTTAGTTACTTATGGAACAACGACACATTCATGTTGTCCTTCCAAGGATAGCAAAGTATACTGTAAACTGTAGTTATCAAACCAAACTATCATCCATTCATATCTATGATAAGGAGTTTGAATCCATACAACCATTCATGAGATATGAAGTGCTTCATTGCTGGTCATTATGAAGCTCTTGTCTCAACCAACCATATGTGATGCATAACTATCATTATCATGCTTTATGAAGTATGTGGAAGGAAGCATTGGTTCATCGATGGTCCATCGACTTACCATATATATCAACTTTTTGATTATCTTGCTCAAGATAGATCGCTGCAGGTCCATTGCTAGACATCAACACATCTATATAGCTTCAACAAGCTTCTCGATATTTGAGTAAGCTTCATCGCCGGTCCATCGTTGGACAACGAATAGTGTTTGAAGGAAATATCATGCCAAAAAAATGTTGTATGGACTCTCGCTGATCCATCACTGGACAACGAATTCATACCTTCCCATTTATCATCTAGAACACTTGATAACCTTCATAAGTATACAAGAGATGAATGCGAAAACATGAAACGAGCAGAACCACATAGCGTAGAATTGAAGCAGATAACTTCAAGCCAGGGAGGGGGCCATCTCTTCCAACCTTCTTCTCACCGTATAGTAGAAGAAACACCTTCAAGAACATGCTACATATAGTGGTTTCGTAGGAAGTATCGTGGAAGCTCCCTTTCAGCCAAAATTGGCAGGAAAATATTTTTGAAAAGTATAAAAAAAGGTTGGGTTGGCAAAAAAGTTTAGGACCCTCAAATCATATATGTTTGTTTATAGCATGATCAAGGGTGGTAACTTTTGATAAAGAAGAGTCCATGAGAGAGAGAGAGAGAGAGAGAGAGAGAGAGAGAGAGAGAGAGAGAGAGAGAGAGAGAGAGAGAGAGAGAGAGAGAGAGAGAGAGAGAGAGAGAGAGAGAGACAAAAAAAAAAAAGACTGAGAGAGAGAGATAGGCAAAAGAAGAAGAAGACAAAAAAGAGAGGGTATCCAACAAATTTGTATCATACCAGACTGTGCAACTGCGCCACTAGGGGCATCTCAGTCAAAAAGTGCCCAAAGTGCTAGCACTCTCGCAATCTTACATTCCTCTTACTATGGGTTTTAAACATCAGGCTTTTTAGTGTGAATCTTAATGAATTTTGTATCGTTCAGTATGCTTAATAACCCTATTCTTTAAGTTAACCGTGACAAATCTTAGTTGAAAGTGCTACTATATATACTACTGAAAGGAGTGCAGTTAGGGCTACCTAGAGCTATAGTCCTACCAGATTCACAAGCTGAGAAATGAACGTCTCTCCAAATCTGTCCTCTTCATGAATTTCGTCTTCTCCCTTGAGATTTAATGTTTGGAAGAACTTGCTTTCTAGAGTTGTTCCTTCTTAACATTGTTTGCACACTTTGAGTCTTAAATTTGCTTAGCATAAATCTTTCATATAGAATGTTACCCTTGGCTTGAGAGTGGTCCTAAGATAAAACAAGGATATGTAGCTATTAGACCATTATGGTGCAAAAACATAGGGCAATACTTGAAAGTGAATATGTATCTGCACACTTACATGAATGGATTGACCTCATCTCTTGGGTACTTTGCGTAACTCTATAATTCTTGCAATTGGATGAAGTTGATCAAACTTTTGGCAAGATAGATGCTCATAAAAGAAATGAATCTTTGTTCATTAGCTAATGGTGGTCCAATTTGTTGGAAAGCCAAAATGTGACTTTCACGTCGTCCATTATAATCTATTTTGCCCTAGAGCATTTATTCTAGTGCAATGCATAATCCTAAGTAACTACTTCATCTTTATATATTTCAAATTTTTCTTTTTATTTGGGAGTGTATCACTGCATTAGTTTATAGAGAAAAACTTAATTACCACAAACTTTCTTTAGGTTTGTGCTTGCAGATAAACTATTGACATGAAAACATTTTTATTTACATTAGATGTTGATTCACAACTTGCTCAAACAAGCTTAATTTGCTCAAATGTTGGAGGTTTCTTTATCATCAATCACTACTATGATTTGCTTTTTCGAATGCAATAAATCATCATATATCATGAAGTGAGTCTAATCAACATACGCTTTGAACTTTGGCACTGAATAGATTGAATGACACTGATCATAAATCAGAGAGTTGTGTTTATCAGTTTCGAGTGTAAACTTTATAATTTAAAAAAACGTATTGACATAGACTTTTTTTGTGTTTATCATACAGGTTAACAACTATGAAGTTTAATGTTTAGGCCTATTTAAATTTAGAAGTTTCTTTTGGTAAGTTTCAATCAAAAGCGTATTTTGATGTATAATTTATTTGTTGTAAGAATTGATTTACAATTTGTCAAAAAAATTTCATTTCACAAGATATTGGAGGTTGCATTATCAACTGTAGGATCAGCTTGCTCAAAACCTGTCTACTATTACAATGCTCACCTAATTTTCATCCATCAAATTTTTCTTGCATAACTTATAAGGTAGCTTCCAGTAACAATTTCAGATTCAGATGATCACCAGTCACCTACTGGCTACAAACATAGCACCATCTTCCCGCCCCTACTCAAAGATCCCTACTCAAAGATCATATTTCATATTGCATGTAAAAATGTCTTGATTATTAAGAGGTGCCAGAACAAAGGGACTACATGAATGCAGCTACTTTTGATATACTGTTTCTCTTGAAATGATAATTTATTTCTATTTACTTTGAAAAGATTCAATTAGCTTTTCAAAGATGCTTTGGTTGTTAAATCGATCAACTCCTTTTATTGAAAAGTACTATATTTGTGTCTGTCTTCAATTATCCTCCACTCGGATAAATGACAATTTCCTTCAGCAAGTTTCTCACACAACACATGGTAATAGCTATTTGGTGTATAGTCTAATAGTAGCCTAAATTACCACCCAGAGACGCATCTGACGAGTTGCATCCAACGTCTAAAATCGACGAGTTGCATCCAATGTCTAGAACCGACGAGCTGCATCCGACGTCTAGAACCGACGAGTTGTATTTTACGTCCAAAACCGATGAATTACATCTGATGAGTTGCATCCGACGAGTTACATCTGATGTTGCATCTGACGAGTTTCATCCAACGTGTAGAATTGACAAGTTGCATCCAACGGCTAGAATCGACGAGTTGCATCCGACAAGTTGCATTTGACGAGGTGCATCCGACGAGTTCCATCCGACATCTAGAATCAATGAGTTGCATCCGATGTCTAGGACCCACGAGTTGCATCTGACTTTTAGAACCGATGAGTTACATCTGATGTCTAGAACCGACAAGTTGCATCTGACGAGTTATTGAATCACATCCGACGAGTTACATTTACGAGTTATTGAATCACATCTGATGAGTTACATCCACGAGTTATTGAATCACATCCGACGAGTTATTGAATCACATCCGATGAGCTACATCCACGAGTTATTGAATCTAGATCCGACATTGTAACTAAAGCTACATTTGACAAATCATCACTTACCTCAAACATTCGACTGATCACTTACCTCAAACATTTGGCTAATCACTTAACACATATATCTGGTTGATCACTTACCACAGACATATGCCTAACACACACACACACACACACACACACACACACACACACACACACACACACACACACACACACACACACACACACACACACACACACACACACACTCAAACACATGCCTAAAGCCTAACCCTAAAGCCTAATGTCTAAAGCCTAATGCCTAAAGCCTAACCCTAATGATTAATTTCTACAATGTAACCCTAATCCCTAATCCCTAAAGCCTAATGCCTAATGCCTAATGCCTAATGCCTAATGCCTAACCCTAATGCTTAATCTCTAAAGCCTATAACACACACACATACATAGCCTAAGCCTAAAACACACACATACTCCGTAAACACACACACACACACACACACACACACACACACACACACACACACACACACACACACCTAATGCCTATATCTTAAGACACACACGCACACACGCACACACATAGCCTAAGCCTAAAACACACACATACTCCGTAAACACACACACACACACACACACACACACACACACACACACACACACACACACACACACACACACACACACACACACACACACACACACACACACACACACATCTAATTAAGAAATGCTCTCATGATTCACTTGCTTGTTTTGGTCACTATGATCACAATGAACGAACTGTCTTGAGTTCTTTTGATAAGACTTCGCACAACACTCTAAATGTTAACAAATGAAAAAATGCATGTGCACATTCTTCTAATCCCCTCAATATGGTTTTTGCCACGAAGTGCCATGAAATGATCATGAATTTACTACTTGTTGATGCTTAACTTTCATTAACAAGGTTTCCTTTGAAGTGTACTGCTTTTTGTTTAAACCTTTAGTTACACTTCGACTTTTTGTGATATAAATGGTATGATGGGTTTAGTTATATGACTTGGATTAGACCTGTCTGTTAAAGTCTATATATACTTATTTGTGGATGGTAATGCTCTAACAATTTGAAATTGACAGTGCAATAAACATTTTTCTAATAGGAAAAAAAGGGATGGTGTTCCGATAAGCATTTTGAAAAGGGTAATGACAGATAGTTTTGAACTCTACTATAAAACTAGTCTGGATGTAATTGTCTACTTTAGTCGTACTTTTGTAATTGTTGAGTTTCAAGCACTGATGATACACTGTTAACCTTATAATTTTGTAACTTTGAGTAAAGCTGAAACAATGTCCAACTTTTTACTCATGATATGGACAAAATTAGAGTCACCTAACTTGGCAATGACTACTTGTTGCGACATGGATAACAATTGAGAGTATGTGTAGACACCTATAGTTCCCACAATAATGTCCCTGTTCTAACACGGTTGTTGTTGTGGATGGATGCAGGTGAGCATATTCTCCTCAACTCATAGCTTTTGCTGGTTGTTAGGTTTGGTCAATATGATGTGTTTGACTGTGATGACTCTATATGAATTTGATTTACTTTAATATTCGTATGTTTGGTATTTGTGGTGAGTGTGCAGTTTTATTTAGATTTGTTAGGTTAAAAAACACACACACCACTCATGTGTTGGAGAGGATTCCCCTAAAAAATCCAACCATACTTGGCTAGATTTGCCTTGTAACATTTCACCAACAATACTGGCTTTCAGTGTTTCAAAGTTACTATCGACATTTGTTGGAAATTAAGCCCACAGTTGTCTTCTTGGTGAATGACTAATTTCTATTTCATGATTCTCCCTGCATGTTTATTGATCATTGATCTAGGGTCAGGTGAAACCAACTTTGGTTCTACGTCTGCTCATTTGATACCTACAGGAATCACAAACTTAGACAACCAAATTATTTGACAAACGTCTACAACGGGCTTCCGGCTAATCTCCAACAAAGAGTAACCAATCCTGTCATAATTTCAAGTTCAGATGTTAAGTTCAATTACTTGAAGTCATTGAAGACTTGGCCATCTTCAAGGACTTCCACGAAATTAGCATTTTGAACAAGTCTACAGAAATACATTACTTTTGCGACAGTCTGCAAAACATAAGTGTCGTGACAATCTGTAAAAATGAACTATGTATTCCACAGTGTCAGCTATTTTGCATTTCTCCGATGCGAAACTAGCATAGTTCAACAGTTTAAACTATTTTGCAACAACTTCGTCTTTTTCACATTTCTCCGAAATGCGACACTTAGGCACAGTTCAAAGTTCAATCATTTTAGGGCACCTTCGGCTTTTTCTCAAAATGCGAAGAGACAAAAAATTCCCGAAGGTCATTTTTTTGAAGACTCGAACTGTTTTAGGGCACCTTCAACTTTTTTGCGAAAAACTTGAAGAGAGAGAAAAAGCAAAGGTCGTCTATTTTGAACGAAGGACGTTCCCAACCACTTCTCAAAATTTGCGAAGTGAGAGAAAACCACTTCACGTAAAATGCGAAGTGAGAGAATTTGCAATGTCCTCATCCACGCGAACATTCCTAATTTGTTGACAGTATAAACTAGGTATAGTTGAAGGAAAAGCCATATACTTCCAAGTACAACGACTTACTTAATTAGGTGACAAATATTTAATGTAGTTAATACATGGATGCAATCTATAAATAGATCATCCCAGCACAGATTACATGATGCTCCGTCCATGAGACGAATGATTTTGAGCCTCCCAGTTACGCTGTCATTTTGGTTGTACTTGCTATTTTATTGTGCTTCAGTGTAATATAGCAGCACCACGCTTTTCTATTTGTGTATAACGTAGATGAATGCTTGTTGTGATTGAATGCACTTTATCGTTGTTTGATCACGCTTGTTTACTCCTTTGATCAGAACACGGACGTCTACGACTCCTTCACTTCTGATCAGACGATGGCTTCTTTGACGCCTGAGGAACTCGCGATATCATACTGTTCTTTCCATCTATTTCAGAACCAAACTTCACATTGAATCCATTTTTCAGTTATACCACACACAAACCATTTCTAATCTCTTTGGTGGATTGTACTCTTGTTTTTGTGAGTATGAATTAGTTTGTAAGATCCTATTGGGAAATTAGAACACTTAAAGTTGTGATTATATTTAGCATAAGCTTCTTTCGGTTCTAGAATGCTATTGAAAAATCTTAAGACATATTTGATGGCATCACCTTTGAGAAAATAGGGTTGTCTTTTGCCTATAATGACATGACACTATACGAATTTGATTGACTTTAAGATTGGTATGTGTTGTATTGTGGCGATTATGTTCAGTTTTGTCTAGATTTGTTAGGCACAAACACACACACACCACTCTTGTGTTGGAGAGGATTCCTCTTGAATATCCAACCATACTTGGCTAGATTTGCATAGTAACATTTCGCCATCAATACTGGTTTGTCAATGTGTCAAATTTACACATGACATTACTATCCTACACTGGTATGCACTTTATCTTTTATTGTCTTGTCCCTTACTACATGAGGCATTATAATCAATATTGGACAAATTAAGCTCATTGACAAGTTTCAATTACTTGGTTTTATAACCATACGGCTTGCTTACATTAAGATTATAAGACTTTTTCTCATGCTGTTATGTTACTTCTAGACTGGTGTAAAATTTGGCATGTATTGCGGACTAGTTCAAAAGTAGGCTTGGATAAACTATTTTCATATCATGATTGTTTATCTCGACTCTAGGATGTTGTTTAGAAATCTCAAGATATACTTGACATTATGGTCTTGAAAAAATGTAAGTATATGTTGACAATCCTGAATGGGAATACTTGTCATCAAAAAAATCTTCCATAGGGAGACTTATATTTGGAACTTATCCCCTGGGATGATTGTCTTCACTTGGTTCTTATTTTAGCATCCTATGTGATTTCAGGTGTGCAACAAGTATAACCACACTAGGTATACCTGTTGCATCACCTAGTGTGGTTATCTTGTTATGTGGGACGGTTGGTGGAATAAACCACACACACACACACACACACACACACACACACATCTAGTTAAGAAATGCCTCCATGATTTACAATGTCCGACTTTTTACTCATGATATGGACAAAATTTGAGTCACTTAACTTGGCAATGACTAGTTGTTGCGACATGGATAACAACTAAGAGTATGTGTAGACACATGTAGTTCCCACAATAATGTCCCTGTTCTAACACAGTTGTTGTTGTGGATGGATGCAGGTGAGCATATTCTCCTCAACTTGGAGCTTTTGCTAGTTGTTAGGTTTGGTCAATATGATATGTTTGACTGTGATGACTCTATACAAATTTGATTCACTTTAATATTCATATGTTTGGTATAGTGGTGATAATGTGCAGTTTTGTTCAGATTTGTTAGGTTTAAAAAGAAAAATACATATACACACATACACATCACACATGCACACACAACACACACATACACATGCATACATGTACACACACACACAACAGTGCAAACACACATACACATACACATACAAGCACACGCACACACACAAACCTTTGTTGGGCTCTCTAAACTCGAAACCTGCATACATCTCATACAAACACACATTTCGTACTAACACATTTCGCATACAAACACACAAACACATTCTTTGCTGCCTTTGACATCCAGCTACCCGTCATTGAGAGACACACACACACACACACACACACACACACACACACACACACACACACACACACACACACACACATCCCTAATCCTAAATCCACACATATTTGTACAATCATTGGCCATCCACCCAAACCATCGACCGCCAGCCAAAATTTTGGCTAATTGTCATTGATAAACTTTCGACCCAAACCATTGACCTTTAACCCAAACCATCGGTCACCATCCAAACCATCGGCCGTAACCCAAACCATAGGTCGCCGTGAGCATCGTCCACACATCTCGACCATTGGCCGCCACCCAAACCATTGGTCACCTGTCAGTGATGGGCTTACATACTAGTATATATCTAAAACTATTCGTGTGCATGTGGTGTGCATATGTATGGGGGGGCCATGCATCCTCTCCCCTCACCCATGCATATACTTTTTTGAACTTAAGGATGCATGTATGGGAAAAAGCATGCATGGCCCTCCTCCACATGCATGCATCTAAGGGGCCCACTCCAAACTCAAATTACCCTTTACCCACACACATAGGGCAAATACATACTTTCATGGTGAAAGGTATTAAACAAAAAAGACTTTCATTATCAAGGATTCACTAAATTTCATTATCAAGGACTTTTTAAAATATAAGACTTTCCAGGGAAAGGCTGAAATAAAAATGCATTTTTATGAAGGAAAAACCGGTTGTGAATGGCTGAGAAGACTTCAAAACAGCTGGACAACCAAATATCCCAAGGGCGGTTACCAACTTTGTACATGTACAAATACTGGGGTAAATAGCATTCAATGCTTGTATGATATTTTTCAAGACACTTAGCTGAATCAAGCTATGATGAGATAATAATCAAAGTGTTGTCTTAACACAATCAGAGTTATCTGTAGCCAGCGTTATCACGCTCAGCAAGCTGAAGTAATTACTTCAAGCCATTGTACTCACTGTTGATATTAATGAGAGTGCAATTTTTGTCTCACTACTGTATTGTTCATTTGCACAATTCTGTATAAATCATTCTTCTTGAATATTTCTGCTGCTAACTGTTGCGTTTCCATTCCTACATGTCGCTCAAATCTTCGAGCTTCCAGTCATCCCCATGTTTTAAGACAAGGTATCAGAGCGGGCATTTCAGTAATATGCATTTCTACTGTGGATTATCAGTCTTGTTTTTACCAAAACGACTCTCTAGCAAACGCGCAGCCAACAGTATTCCGACAATCGTTGTTTTACCAACGATCTCGTTCAACCAGAATGGATCCATCATCTAGTTCATCTCTCATTGACAAACTTGATGGAGATAACTACCATCTCTGGAAATTCAAGATGAAGGTCATACTTCTAGCCAAAGAACTGTGGGACATCATTGATGGCACGAGATGTAGCCAGCATCACCAAGTGGAGACTGAGAGATGACAAAGCATTTGCCATGATCACCCTCAACATCAAGGATACTCAGATCAGCCACATACGTACTACTCAGACTGCTAAGGATGCATGGGACATCCTAGCAACTCTCTACAATATCAGGGATGTTACTTCTAAGTTACACTTGAGGAAGAAATTCTTCACCCTGAGGATGTCTGATGCAAAAAGTGTTTCGAGTCATCTCAACACGTTCAAAAATCTTATGGAGCAGATGACTGCAATTGGCTCAATCATAGAAGATTCCAATGCAGTGATGACTTTATTATCGAGTCTATTTGAAGCCTACAAAAATTGGGTAATGGCAATTTCTACCCAGGAGCCCCTAACTTTGTCAAGAGTAATTTCGCTATTCCTACAAGAGGAGATCAAAAGATCAACATCCTCCTCAGGCTGAAGATCGGATCCTCAAGCTCTATATTCGAAAAATCAGAAGTTTAGATCCAAGAGATCTACAAAGTCAGGTTATACTGACAAGAAGAGCAACATGCAGTCTAGACCAAATTCCAATTCAGGATCGAATTCAAGCTCTTCATCATTCCAACCAGTGCAGAAACTCTTCTATAGATACTGTAAGAGGACTAGCCATGAAATCAAGGACTACCGAACTTTGAAATACAACAACGAAAAGAAGAAACAATTCCAACAACAAGCACATAGTGCTACAACTAGTCACTCAAATCAATCAGCAACAACAAGAAGATGAAGCAGCTTTCATGACCAAAGTAGGAGAACAACAAGATATCGATTCCTGGTATCTAGATTCCGGAACAACTCAACACATGACTCACCATCGCGATTGGTTCAAAGGCTGTAAGTCATTCACCCACTCTCAAGTTGTGCAACTTGGAGACAAATCATCACATTCAATCGCAGGTGAAGGAACAATCAGAGTTGAATTCAAAAGAGGTGAAGTCAAGTTCTTGTCCAACGTTCTCCACGTTTCAAATCTGACCAAGAATCTGTTCTCAGTTAGCAAAATCATCGATTCAGGTCGAAGGGTCGAATTTGATACAGAAGGCTGCACAATTCTTGACAAATCTTGGAAGGTTCTAGCTTAGAAAAGAAGAAGCGGCTATCTTTACAAACTCAGCCATTGCTACTCTTCTAACAGTCAAGTTTTTCACATAGCCACTTTCAAATCAACTGATATGTTGTGGCATTTCAGACTTGGCCATCTTAATTTCAACAGTACTCAGCAAATGTCTACTCAAGGTCTAGTACAAGATCTACTTATTGTCAGCAAGCCAACTTCTCCATGCGAAAGCTATATTATCAGCAAGCATGCTAGCAACCCCTTCATTTCTGACTTAGTTCATACATCCAAGGGCTTGCTTGACCTTGTACATGTTGGATTTGTTCCCTCTACTCTCCCAAATCCCATCTTTAATTTGCCTCCATTCAGGATGCATAATTACTCGTGTTGTTGCGCAGTCTGCATATTAATATGCAAATTCTCACAGGCGATGAAAGGACGAAAAGCAAAGGTTGACGTCACACCCTCTTCACGCTCACCCATGCAGTTGCGCTAACAGACTGGACAACGATTGCAGCCACCCACGATTTGTTACAGACAACACATCCACCATGTACTTTCTTCATCTTCACACTTGTAACATTATGTATATATACATAAGAGAGAGATCAGAGAGATTGATTGAAGAGGTAGAGTATTGGATGTATGTAAATTAGCGTCAGAAGCTTATCAGAAAGATAGACGAAGTAGATGCCTTGTCCATTGATTCTTTATTGTCAGCAAAAAGGTCTCATTCCTTTACAGATTGAATAAGCTTCGTAGGGCACGTGGTTTTCCAATCCTCTACTTGCTGGCCTCTTCATAGAGACTAGGTTTTAGGATATTTTATTATTATTATTTATTGTGCCCTTTTTCTTTCATGGGGATTTAGACACCTATGAACTTTTTTCTTGGTTTTATTTTATTAAGTTTTTTGGTACTCATACTAGCTTATTTTTAGACTTTTTAGAGGTGCTCGATGAATTTTTTATTTCTCTTAAAAAAAAAAAACCCCACTATTTGCCTTCCCAAATCCATATTCCCAAATTTTGAATTCCCATAGTTTTTGACTTTCTCATATTTGATTCCCACACTTTCTGACTCCCCAAATTCCCAAGTTTTTTGAATCCCCAAATCCCTTAGTTTTGTTGACTCCCCAAAACCCCTAATTTTTTGACTCCTAGTTTTCTTGAATCCCAAAACCCCCACGTTTTCTGACTCCTTAATTTCCCACGTTTTCTTGAATCCCAAAATTTTCAAGTTTTTTGAATCCCCAAATTCCTTAGTTTTGTTGACTCCCCAAAACCCCTAGGCTTTTGACTCCCAGATTTCTTGAATCCAAAAACCCCCACGTTTTCTAGCTCTCCAAATTCCCACGTTTTCTTGAATCCCAAAATTTCCAAGCTTTTTGAATCCCCAAATCCCCTAGTTTTGTTGACTCCCCAGAACCCCCAATTTTGACTCCCAGTTTTTTGAATCCCCAAAACCCCTAGTTTTTTGTGAATCCCAAATCTGGTAGACTTTTTGTGAACCCCAAATCTGGTAGACTTTTTGTGATTTCCAAATTTGCTAGACTTTTTGTGATTCCCCAATTTGCTAGACTTTTTGTGATTCCCCAATTTGCTAGACTTTTTGTGATTCTCCAATCTGCTAGACTTTTTGTGATTCCCCAGTTTTTCAAATCTTAAAAAAGAAAAAGAAAAAAAAAGAAGCAAAGCCAAACAAAACCACTATTTGGAACATTGTGCATCATTAGTCATCTCTTGAAGAGCAATCTTACATAGAAATTCATTTATCCATCCATTCACAAACAACATGCCGACTACTCAGCTATCAAGCATTAGCATGCAATGTCAAGAGACAGTTTGTGCATACCTTCATCGGATCTATTACATAGCAAAGGACTGTCTCCACTATATTATGTGGAAGGACCTAGTGAAGAGCGTGTACCAGTTTATGCAATCCAGTTTCGAGGTGATGACTTTTGGCCAATGATAAGATGCTATGGATGTGCTGGAAGACATCGCAAATCAGGATGCCCACACCAAGGTAACCCAACAACCTTCATGGCATTATGTTCAAATTGTGGAATTGGACATTCCTGCCTAGATTGTCCGTTGCGGTTACAATAGACTATGGCAGAATCCATCTTTGTAATGCATATGAGTCGCCGAAAGGCAAATCTAGTCACCCAGTGCTACAAACGCAAGATCATAATTCCACCAGGCTTTGAAATGGTTGCTGAATCGAGGGATATTGCAAAGGTTTCCAAATGCACCGAAATATCCGTCAAAAGAATTGAAGTACCTTCAAACATGACGGAACTGGTAGAGACAATCAAGCAACAAGCGACAACTGACCTTATGACAAAACTACCAGAAATTGTCCAACAGGCAATTCAACGAACCTTGGACGTTGTGATACCAACTAAACTCACAGCTTGTAAGCCTTATGATTCACAAGTCAAATGTGCTTTCACGAAGACTCCTACAGAGAACACTGACAGAGGCAAGGCCAAGACGCTTGATTACAACCCATTGTAGAGATCAACACCGAGTAGTCAACCCCTGAAGCCAATGTGTTCCAGCAGCAAGCCAACCACCACAATGCCAAATCCAGTTACATCAACGATCAAAGGGCCAAATCTAGGGAATCCCAGCAAGCACCAACACTTCAAGTATCAAAACCTTGTACTCAAGCGGTACTCTTGACTGCCGAAGAAAGTCTTCAAGTTCAGGCATATCATGAACACGTGGATCGATTAAGCAGTCAATCAACCCTATCCTATCTGTCATACCAATTGAGTGAACCTTTGACAATACCAACGATAACAGTTGCACCAAGATTTATGTTCATCTTGTCTCTTGAATGACATGCAAATATTACATTTTCATATTTAACACATTGATGTTCATAGTCGCCATTCACGTTTCGAGCTTCGTTGGTGCCATGCCAAAACGCAAAAGTCAATCCAAGATGATCATTCGTAAACATTTCATAACCAATACATGAAATTTGTCATCTTGAATACTTCATACTAAGACTTGCTACCAAACTATGATCATCAAGTTTGATGGCTTGGGTGGATGATAACAATCTTTTACTCCTTGCTCAATACTTATAGAAGCATTTCAAGCAAAAAAGAAGGGGATACGAGTACAAAATACTAGCCTTTTTGCACAAGCAGTAATCATGTGAACGTATTTGTTACAACTATGAGTTCCATGTAAACTTAATTCTGATCAAGCTATGTACTCGGCTCATTACATTTGCCACGTCCATTTACATTTACTTTACTTTATGCATAAGCAGGCCTTGGGCCCTTTCTTATTCACTATTGACACTTAGACTTTATGGTTGGCCTTGGGCCTTATTATTCATTATTTGGACATTTGGACATATTACTAGAGAGTGGGGGCCTTCTTGGAGGGCGCACTATTATCCCTCCCAGTTGGGCCCTTGCCACTGGAAGCTTCCTTTTTAGGGCTTCCTTTAGGCTACAAGTAGGGAAGCTGAGTCTCTTTAAGCTCTCTTTCTTGCTTTCTAGACTAATTTCGGCTTATATATTGCTTTCATAGATCAGCCATAGCATAATTGTGGTCTTGTTTGTAACTTGGTATCAAAGAACTTTCCTAATTGCCGAATTTCAGATCTGATTTTCTGATTGGGCACTCATTTTCCATGCTGATTTTTTTTTCTCTCTTTGCTGAGGGCTTTCATCTCTTTGCTTCAGCAACATTCAGCACAGCTCCCATCAGAGCATTTTCCTTGGCGGAGCTTTAACAAATAGTTAGCGGAAGTACTTCTGCTAAATTTGGCGGTCAGAAAAAAAAAATTTGGGCAGATTATTTCCGGCGCCCAAGTTCCAACCCTCCATCACCCATTTCTAGCTTGTTTGCAGGCTCTCCAACGCCCAAGTCCCTCATCTCTTTCATCCGTTCCTCCTTCCATTTTCAGCCCTCTCTTCACTTTTGTTTGCAGGTTGTCCAGCCCCTTCATACTTGTCACTTTCATCCATTTTTGTCTCCGTTTGCAGCCATTTTTCACACCTTGTTTGCAAGCTTTCTAGTGCCCATCCCCCTCCAATTTTTACTTCGTTCCGCCTCCGTTTGCTACCCCAAATCCACATTTGATTGCAGGCTCATCACCACCCTCATACTTGCTGTTTTTCCAGCCTTGACATTTGTTGTTTGGAGTAGTGTTGGGCGGGTATTGATATTTTTAATACCAGCCAGGTCCTAGTATTATACTTTTTTGAAAAATTTGATACCAGTCGGGTATCAATATCAACATGTTTTGTAAATTGGTAGCTGGTATCAACCGACTTGGGTATTGCAGGGGTGATACCAACCGAGTATATACCCGGGTATGAGTATATAATTTTTTTCTAAAATTAGCCATTTTGTTTGATGCTACCGTTCCTGAGCGCCATGCCATAGATGTTGTCGCCTATGCTCCTTATTTCGATATTATTCATGGGTCTACGGTTGCTCTTTCAGATGCTTTGGCTACTCCAGTAGATCTCCATATGGCATATGGTTATACATTTCATGATGGTCCTATTGTATACTCACTAGTTTATTTGCTGATACCCGTCTAGATGAGTATGCGGTTCTTCTAGATGCATATTTAGGCCAGAGCTTTTCAATTGATGCTTTCCCATTTGTGGATCATATTATTCTAGATGCGGGACGAGAGTATATTTCTTTAGTGGATACAGGCAGCAGGTCCACATTTGATAGTTCCCTCGCTATTGGTGATCAGGTTGTATCTTCTTTCGCTTTACTCCATGGATCTCTGCTTGAGGTTTGTGATCTGCCTCATGATATTTCTACGGTTCCTGACATGATTCATGCGCCTTTGGCCCTTACCGTTACACTTTTTCCATCCGAGGATATTTGCCAGATGGTCACTATTACTATCTAGGGTATTTATATGTTGGGATCTTTTTAGATGAGTACACGGGCATCCTTCAGTCTCCTGGTGTTTCTACATATAGGTTTGCTGCAGTCCATGCCGATGGTATACACTTTTGGGCTTTTTATGCATTAGAGGTTTTTCATGCGACTGATTCATTTTACCTCTTGATATTTGGCATTCCTGGTTATTACGTATCGCTTGGATTTCGTTTGGACCTATTGCTCACACTATTGCTTCATTTTCAACTATGGATATATGGCATTCCTGATTATTACGTATAGCTTGGTTTTCATTTGGACCTGTTGATTTGTGCTGGTTTTTCCATATTACTGATCGCCTATGGTGCAGATATCTCTATGATTATGCATGTGGCTCTCTATCTGTTCCTTGGATTGTTGCTCATTGTCAGGCTTGGCATATCCTGATGGCTTGGGTTATTGCCTCCATTCCAGCTACTGTTTGTCCGGGTGATCTTCAGGTTCCCCATCATTTTGGGTTGCTCCATATCGCTTGGTCTCCGATGCTGAGTTGCCACTTTGTTCTGGTGTTCCGAGACCATTAGGGTACCTTGAGAGACTTCTCCTCTCTTGGATAGTTTTTGGGGATGTTGCCGCCATATACTTCAGTGTTGCTCATATGTGCTTTGATATTCATTCTCAGCTACACGTGGATATTGCTCCGATGCTTGCGACTGATGTTGCGTTCTAGTGCATTTCTTCTATTCCTCACTTGTGCGCCTGGTGTGTACTTTGGGATTACACTTGCGGCTAGTTCCGATGGGTCATCCGATTTCTAGACTAATTTCTGCTTATGTCTTGCTTTCATAGATCAGCCATAGCATAATTGTGGTCTTGTTCGTAACTGATCATGTTTGTTGAAAATTTTTGGGCAATTGATGAAGTTGATAAGAATGTTGATAAATTGGAAAATGGTCTTTCTAGTGATTTTTATGGGTGGTAAGGGTCAATTCACAAGTTATGGTGAATTCGTCAAGGCAAGATTAAGTTAAAAAATTACCCAAACCATCCATCAGGGTTAGTATAGATGTCATTCATTTGCGTAAAGGTTGAGCATAAATTTTCTTTATTCTTATCCAAAATGAACATATGATTTGTTGTGAAATTTTTTTGAGCATCATCTTATTTGATGTTAAGGGTGTGGAGCTTACTTTGAACCAAGGAGACAGGAAAATACAATCATTAAGCCATCCACATTAAACTTGACAAATTGAACAATGTAAGTGATAAGGAGAGGCCAAAACTGTTGCATAACTTGATAAAACATGCCAAGAGTGAATCTTTTTTGAGATTGCAAATCATGGACTAAGCCCTAATTTACTATGGTGGACACATTCAAGCTAAAGTAGGTTAGGCGCAACACCTCCTCCCACAAAGAAAATGAGGCTGGATTATTAGACCAATGTAGCTAGCATAAGTGTATTCTATCATAAACATGGTTAGCATAAAGAAGAATGTAGTGCAAACATTGGAGGAAACTCTTAATGTCCAGGATCCCTTATCTTGACTTAACACATTTGCTAAAGAATGTAGATGATCAATATGATATGTTAACATAGGTGAAAAATGGGTGGCTGCCTTGATCTTGATTTAACACACTGGTAAAGAGTAGACTTTGAATGCATCTCTTCAAAGGGATTCAACTAGAACATGCAGGCACATGCATAGGTTGGTGCAAAATTTTAGGAAAAGCCAAAGAACTACCTACCATTTTCATTGCTCTTTGAGAATACTCTTGAAAGTTATCACTAGCCTAAAGATTATTTAGCTTTGAGTTGCCTCTTGTGTTGTGTTTTATACACCTTTGATAATGATCACATTTCTTAGATTTCCCCAATTTTTATCGTTGGAGTACTAATTTGCTCATCTAGTTTTAACTAGTACAACTAGGGAATATTTGATAATCACACAATCAAGACTTTGATCCTCTTGTCTTTGTGAAAGTATTGATCATATTTAAGTGACAAAAGATTAAGGCAGGGCCAATGTGGCTTGCCACAATCACTTGTTTACATATACATACTTTCTCAATGCTTCACCTTTCTAGAAAAGCATCTATGTATTCTGTATACTTTTAGACACAAGGAGCTGGGACTTGTTCATCTCCAATATTTATTTTTTTCAGCCTCTGGCTTGTTCTATAAGTTCATCATTAATGATATATAGTTTGTCATCATGGTCAATCAAATCGATGGAAGTGACCACTCCAGCATCCTCATTCATAATATGGATAAGAATCTCACCAAATATTTCAGATGCCATATCTAACAACTCTCTTAAAGTCTCAGGAACCCAAATAACTACTCCATGTTTTCTGCGCTCAGCAGGTGTCCAAGGATGATAGGGAAATATTGTACATCTTCGCCGTAAGTGAGAGTATCCTGGAGTATCAGCTGTCAAATTATTCTTGCTAGAAGAACCTTTTGTTTTTTCGTGCTCTTTAAAAGCATCTTCCTGTTTATCAATAGGAAAGTGTCGGTACAAAGAATTGCTGGATTCTAGATTCATGTTATATTGACTCAAATGTGAGGGTATCAAGCTTCTTTCAGCATTGTCAAATAGAGTTGACACATCTCTTTGAGATATGCACTGTTCTGCTTGCAAGTTTTCTGGATGGAAAGAATGGCCACTTGCTTCAAGTCCTGTATCTTTTGGGGAGCTGTTTTCTGTGTGCACATATGCAATCGGAAACAAATCTGACTGTCCTGCAAACAGTAATTCCATATTGCTGAGATTCCATTCACACTTGATGATTAAAAAATCCATCAGATCTTACATCGTGTGCCACAAGATGTGTATCATTTATGAATATCTAGCCTTAGTAAATTCAGATAGCTCTTACCTTGTAAAGGAATTCGTTTATCCAGGATGTTGCTGTTTACGGCAAAGCTTTCAGCTTGAGAAGGTAAAAGCATCCTTGTGTTTTGCAATGCCTCGTTGAAGAGGTTCATAACTGCTGAACTGCCGCTGCCTTGTCCTTCAGTATAAGGAGTATGCCCCCACCTGTAAACAAACAGCGAATTCCTCATATTTTTCATTCCTAATACAATCTATGAAGACAGCTGTGAAAAAAACAACTTCCCTTTCTGAATAAATTTGAATCCAGATTCGGCTAGAGTACATTCATCCTCATTTTTTGAATTGAATAGTTCATGTAGTGACACTAAGCATTTGTGAATACGAATTATGATATGTTGCATAAGTTGTAGCGCACTCCTTTAGCTTCAGGTCTATCCATAGCGCTCTAACTATAGCATGTTCTTGCCATGACGTTTTCTCCAATGCTATTCCTTGGCCTTTTTGAATTCTACCTTTATATGAAGTCTTTACAAAAGTTGTTTTTATTCGGATGACTGCTATTATTTAAGGAGATTCATTACAGCAAATTTTATGTGGGATGACCGGTTTCTTGTCTATCACACCTTTTGGGCTCACTTGTATCCTTTGTATTGAGGGGTCTACTTTCATGACGGTTACATATACAAGAGTAGCCTTTGCTTCAGCCATGGCTTTTCATTCAGATATCCACTGTTCAACTGTGGTTTCCATGGGATCTGTGTCATCTGCTGCAGTTATTTCCAGGTATTTGCGGTCTCTTTTTGCATTCGAATTCTTCAGGTCTTCTATGGTTTCTAGTGCACTCTTCAGGTGACAAGCTGGTCTAACAAACAGGCTTTGGGTATACTTGATAGCATCACTACATTCCGATGGAATTCTTGGTCTATTAAGTAGGCATAGGAAATCCTTATTAGCAGTAGATTTGGTGCTTTGTGTTGATTGGTTTCTTGAGTCCGATAGAAACTGGCGAACACGGCTGAAAGCATAAAACAACTAAATCCGGTGGCAAAACGCTTCGCACTATTGTGCACAAACTCAACCATTGGGAGATACTTTTCCCAATCAGACTGTTGGTGAGAGACATATGCTCTAAGCATATCTTCGAACGTTTGGTTTGTTAGATTTCTTATGCTCAGCCTTAACAAATCGTTCAAGTAATGAGCATCCTGAAAACAGCCGAAGGCCGCCTACATGTTTCGGACCTTCGCATTTTTCCACTCTTCCATTTTTGTGCCTTAAACAATTTTTAAGGCACCTTCGCCTTTTTCGCCTTCTTTGCATTTTTTGCACCTTCGGGAAAAATGCGACACAGTGACACAATGCCTTGAAATCCATTTCAGGCCTACCTTCGGGATTTACATGCCTTCCCTGTTCAAGGGTACCTTCAGGTTTTTCGGGTTTTCGCAACAGTGGCAGACCAACGTCGGCAACTTATCATCAACCCTAAAAACAGCTGGACAACTAAAATATCCCAAAGGCGGTTCTCACTTTGTACATATACAAAGACTGGCGTAAATAGCATTCAATGCTTGTAAGATATCTTTTAATCACTTGTAAATATATACTACTAGCTGAATCAAGCTAAAATTAGTTTTATCAAGGTTTTTAACAATCAGAGTTATCTGTGGCCAGCGTAATCACGCTCAACAATCAAGCTGAAGTTATCACTTCAAGCATTGTACTCACTGTTTGATATTAATCAGAGTGCAGTTTTGTCTCACTATTGTATTGTTCATTTGCGCAATTCTGTATGAATTATTCTTCTTGAATATTTCTGCTGCTAACTGTTGCGTTTCCGTTCCTACACGCCTACGCTCAAAGCTTCGAGCTTCCACTGCCGGTCATCCCCACGTTTTGTGACATGGTATCAGAGCGGGTATTTCAGTAATCTGCATTTCTACTGCGGATTATCAGTCTTGTTTCTATGAAGACGTCTTTCTAGCAAACGCGCAGCCAACAGTATTCCGACAATCGTTGTTTCTACCAACGATCTCGTTCAACCAAAATAGATCCATCATCTAGTTCATCTCTCATTGACAAACTCGATGGAGATAACTACCATCTCTGGAAATTCAAAATGAAGGTTATACTACTAGCCAAAGAATTGTGGGACATCGACACAGAGCTCAAACTAGAAAGTGATGCAGCCAGCATCACCAGGGAATGTTACGTATTTATAAGGGCACGTAACAAGTTACCTGAGGTGACGGTCTCATTTTATGGGATAGAATGCTGGTCTGGAGCTATAGGTCTTTTGGGTGCCACATGTCAATGTCCTATTGGTGTTGATTTGGCAGGTGGAAGAAGTTTCAATTTGTGTGGCCAATGGAAATGGAAACCGTGACAAACAAAAAAGCTATTTTTGATTCGCCTTAGATTCTGAAAGGTTGCAGATTCAATGTTGATTATCACATCTGTCTTGCAGAGGATTTGCCTTCATATCATGTTCCAGGCTTAAAAGCCCGTTCCGAGCAAATGGGTCGCAACGTTCCGTTCCGTACGTTTCGGAACGTAGTGGGTCGGAATGAGTTCATGTCAAAAAGTAACAAGGCATCAAAGTGCCACCTGCTGGCCGTTATCTTCCTTCTTATAATATATTGAGGGACGCTTATAATGCACTGAGGGACGCTACAGATCAGAAATCGATTTCAAATCATTGTTCAAGACGTAGGTTCAAGACAAGACATATATCCGAGCTAGAATCGCTGTATCTTGATACATTGAATACAGTCATTAGAGGAAAGAGGCTGCCAACCACTGGCCTACATTCCAAAGACTTAACACGTTGATCTTGAGTGGCTTTCGCCACGACGCAAATTTAAATCAAGAAACTGCCTTCACAAAAAGTGACTACATTGCTTACAAAAATGTTGTTTTTGCCATTTGCTATTACGTTTGCTGCTTTCAGTTGTAGTGTACGCACTTTTTTGGACATTCATGGTAGGATATTTGTGATCCAAGCTCAAGCTTTCTAGCAAAGATTTTGATGCTGATAAGACAATAGGATATCTTTGTATCTAAATAGGACAACGCTGTGTATCTTTGTATCTAAACAGGACAAACGCTATGTGTCTTTGTAAAAAATTGTATTTTAAAATTTTCTTTTTTGGAGTCCCGTTCCGGAACGGGCAACTAAGGTTCCAGGCAAAGTTGCAGTCCGCGATTTGGAACGCAATCCAGGATTTCCCATTAGGGTTTCCCGGAACGCAATTTTTTTTTTTTGGATAGTTGCCAATATGGGTATTATGTGAAAGGATATCAAAAAAGCAATGGTTATGCAGATCTGTTGCTTGGTTTCAGATGGCTGCAGGCTACATTTATTAGAAATCTGGACATCAGTAGATGGTTTAAGAAATTGGCTGCATTTTCATATGGTTTCAGAAATTTGGACATCAGTAGATGGTTTCAGCTATTCCACAAGAAGTATACAAGTCCCGCCAGTCTAAGGAAGGCTCCTCCTAGCTCTTTCTATCGTTTTCTAACAGAAAACGGAATCAGTAGATCTGCAAACCATTGGCATCAGAAGACCATTTCAAAACGGATTTCTGATATCTATTGGAAAAGCATGTCCACCATTCAATTACAGTTTAGTTAGTATTAAACTCAAAAAAAAAAAATTGGCCATTACTCCTTTTTCCACCAAAAAAATAAAAAATAAAAAATAAAAAATAATTGCGATCCGGGTCGCGGATCGCTGACGTTCCGGATCGCGTGATCCGGAACGTTTTTGCAGCGGATCGCGATCCGCTGCAACTCAGGTTCCAGGTACTTCTTTTACAAAGTTGTTAATGTGTAAGCATAGTGCCTAAGTTCTTGATCAGGAATTTCTAGACTTGCAAGGATTCTCTCAAATCGCTGTTTCTATAAGAGGTTTTCAAAAGTGTGACTCATTTATAGTGCAGGAATGTCAGTTTAATTGAAACTCCTGAACTCATTAGCATTGTCAAATCATGACTTTTCAAAAAAGAATGAAATTGATAATTTTGTCATTTCAAGAAAACATTCAAATTGCAGATATATTTTTAGAAAAATCAGACTGTGAAATGTAAGATGACGAGACAAACTTCAAATAGGAAAAATTTCAAATCTGTAAGTATAGTTACATTGAGCTCTGGCACGTGGAACTCCGGAATGTGGACAGAAAGTCGTTTCAGGAACAAGTTTTAGCGTTCTCGATTAAAAGGTCTAAGAAAAAGAACATTTTAAACAATCTTTCTTTTGGAAGAAGGGGGGAGGTCGCCCTCCAAGGCGTTCAGCTGTGGAAGGCCCTCTCGTCGAGGGCTATAGCACGAATTTCGCACAAGGAGACGCCCACCCCTTTTCCTTTGAAAAAATGAATTATTTTTTGGGGGTTTCTCTAAGGGGGTTGGAAAATAGATGTGTGTTCTTCTTTGGTTTCCAAGCTATGTTGCACTGGAACTGCATTTTGGAAGAGGCAAGTTCGCAGACAGATCGTTCTGGGACGCTGAAATATGCAACCCAAAAAACCTAAACTTTTCTATGATCAGCTGTGGAACCCGAAAATTGAGGTGCACGAACTAGGGAAAAAAAAGTTTGTTGAGAGAGCAATAGAAGGCCAAATAGGATGTGCGAGCATTTTATGTGGATCTTTCTACGACAGACTTTTTACCTCTTAGCGTTGGTTGATGCAATTGGTTTGAAAAAGTGTAATTTCATAAATTGTAGCGCTTAAATCCATGTTAAAATGTCTTTGAATGGTCTTTTTATGGCTTGCATAAATCTGTTTTTTCCTGCAGGTCTGATGATTTCTGATTTTTGCTACATTATTTTAATAATAGCAAACTGATAATAGAATTTTGCAGCCTGTAAATTTAATACAGTGGGCTGTAAATTTTTTTATGTCGGCCTTCTGCAAAGTTTATCCATAATCTTAGAAAAACTAGGCCAAAAACTTAATCAATAAAAAAAACTTTCATAAGCTGAAACATGAAATTTTTTTAACCTTAAAAGCTTATAAACTGTTTTTATTCTTAAACCTGAGTTACAAGAGTTACAAGACTTTTATAACAAAAGACTTTTGTCATCATTACAAAGTTTGAGAAAAAATCAAACCTTTCATTGACAATTTATGAAAGGAACATTTGAGGAGAAGGGCACATGCGATCGTTGTGAGCCACAGACTGCCCTTGTCTCTCTTGCCTCTTTGTTTAAAAATGTTTTAGCAAATTCGATATGAATGCCAAACATAATGGGCGGAGCAAGAGTTGCGGGCAATGAACCAGTCTAGGCAGGATCTCCTTCACCCGATGTTTAGCCGAAAGTTTTTCTCAAAAGAAACAAAGGACAGGCAGCTTGAGGTTCCTCGCAATCAGCTGCTTAGCTTAGAGGATGTCGTTAAGTTTGCCAGAATCTACAATGACACCCATGCCATAGCCCGTAAGGACAGGAGGTCCCTAGGCAAGATGCCAAAGACAAGAATACTTCAGCTCCTTTTTATAAAAAGGAAAAGGAGAAAGTCTTCGACACTGGTTCCTAGTTGGGAAAGAAAAAGGTGCCCGAAGTTGGATCGGGAATTTTTCGAAGCACCCTTTTGATGAACATAAGACTACTTTTAGTACTCCCTTGGTCTTTATGAGTTTCGTGTGCTTCCTTTTGGTGTAACAAATGGTCCACCCACGTTTCAGGATGTTATGAATAGTGTTATGCATCCGGTTCTTGGCCGATGTGTTTTAGTTTATTTTGATGATATTCTCATTTTTAGTGCTTCTCTGTCCAAGCATATTTCCCATCTGTCCTCTGTTCTTAAGTTACCTTTTCACCATCAACTGTTTGTTAAGTTGTCTAAATGTTCTTTTGCTGTTTCTGAGATTGAATTTTTGTTTTCTTATTTGTGATGGTCATATTCACCTTGACCCTCGTAAGGTCCAAGCTATTCATGATTGGCCTGTGCCTATTGATGCGTATGTTTCTCGGTTTAGCCACTCATCTTCGTCGTCCTGTTCCACATTTTGCCACTGTGGCTGCTCCTCTTCATGCACTCTTGAAGAAATCCCATTCTTTTTTATGGACTCCTGATTGTCAAACAACCTTTGATACCCTTCGTCGTGCGGTTATTGATGCTGTTGTTATGTGCTTACCTCAGTTTGTTGATCAAAAGTTCATTGTCGAGACAGATGCTAGTTCTGTTGATTAGGCACCTTACTTCATCAATGTTATTGCATATGAGTCGCGATGTCTTCGCTCTTATGAGCTATGTTACTCTGTACATGAGAAAGAGCTCCTAGCTATCATCTATTCTCTTAAGAAGTGGCGTCATTATCTTTATCGTGTTTCTTTATCTTTTTACACAGCGTGATCTTGGTGATCGTCAGTATCGTTAGTTGCACTTTTTACAGTCTTTTCATTTTGCGATTCCATGCATGGATTTCCCCGCACTATACTACCTGATAGTGATAGTGAGTTTACCTCTATTTCCTTCATGGAAGAATGCTATTAACCTAGGTAGTGACTCAGATTTTGTTTGAATAATATTTATGAGCTTGTAGTTGGCAGACATCTTTTTAACAACTAGGTTTTTTGAAAATCCAAGAATTTCAGACTACAGTCACTAGATGGTATGTAGCTCAATTCCATGATTCCTAAATTACATCGCTAAAATTTTTACTTGGAAAAGCCTATAAATGCTTCCTTCAGGTTTATCTAAGCATCCTCCTAGCTAAAGTGTTGCATTGATGAATATCAACATAAAAAAATTGTTATGTGAAAATAAAAACAACTAATCCCTAATCATTAAAGGAAGACTACATCATTAAGATGCATACTGAAAACCTTCAGGGATTGACTAGACCTCACAAGATTATTTTTTGATGAAAGAAAGCAGATTAACACCTAAATGTAGATCTCTCAGATTTAAAATGAAAAAGGAAGAAAGAAAAGTGAATAAAAAAGATATCGAGAACAAAAAAACTGAAGGAAAAATGCCTAGACTAACCTGTCTTTAGCAAAAATGTTTGCTCCTGCATCTAGTAATAACTTAACAATTATGAATGATCCATCAGCAGCAGCTATGTGTAGTGGGGTTCGAAGGTTATGATCGGTTGAATTAGGATTCACACCAAGCCGTAAAAGACGCCTCAACAACTCTATATCACCATTGATAACTGCATTACAGAGGGCCATTGCAGAGTCTTTCAATTGCAATGATGCACCTTTTTCAACAAGTATTGAAATCGTACCATCATGCCCGCCGGTCACAGCCTCCAAGAGTGGAGAGTTCCCATAATTATCTGGAGATATTGCATGCACAATGAATTAGCACTACTGGTTCAAGAAGCTGATGAGAATAAGACAATTTTACTTGATAATCAAAACATCTTAGCTTCAACTAGAAGACATACCAGTCCTGTTAACGTTACAACCCTCACGTATAAGATATAATATGATATCCTGATGACCCTTTGAAGCTGCCAAATGCTGCAAACAAGACATCATATGACGTGTTACAGCCACATTTGGTCCAATCAGAATAAGCCTAAAAACAGCTATTTTAAAGATTTATATTCAGATTTTTTCTTTCCAACAAATTCATGCCTTTGCATTGATATGGTCCATGAATCTATATTCAAGGGCTGGAGCCATGCCACAGGGTCCAAAAAAGATTGAAACTTTGAAGTCTCGCCACAAATCACCCAAAAAGTTATTGGAGGATTTCAGATTTTTGTCTATGGGAAAGCATAAAGGATATTAGGGCATAAAAAAAATGTATGCTAATGAAAAGTTTTCTCTATTTTCAACAAAATTCAAAACAAAGAAGCCTTGTAGTAGAACGAATCATCCAGTTTTGATAGTCCAGATCAGCCTTGTATAAGTAGTTAAATAAGTGAATGTTGGGATCTTTTGAGGCTTAAATTCACTTGGTGGAGTCATTTGCATTGGAAGTTTTCAATTTTTTTATTGCTAGGTGATCTTTTCTAAACTAGTAACTACATGAGCTTCTATAAGCAAACCTGGATAATGCGTTGAGACCTATTGCTCTAAGTTCAATTTTTTACATGAGTTGGTTAGGGGCAAAAAGACAAGCATATGCAAGCCACTGTGGCATTGGAACACACAATAGCAATCAAACCTTTTGAGCCCTCATTTTCTATGATTCTTTCAATGGCTGCACCGCCTTACCCAGGACTTCCTTTAACTTTTATCTTAATATACCTTTTAGCTCTCTAAATAAATAACCTGCTAAAATAGGCCATCTTTACATGTGGCGAATGTTTGTGCAGCTAGGGTGAATAGTTGGTTTTTGTGTGAGTGCCTTTGAGATATAGCCATTGGTGGGATAGATAAGGAGTTCAATATGATAATTTAGCCCAAGAGGTCACAAGCCTAGTGCACCATACCTCTAATGCATAAAGAGTAGTGGGCATAGCTAAAATGTCAAAGAGGTGACACTCAACTTCGTGGATCTTGTATCTATCTCCTGAAACAAAGTTGCTCCAATTGGACTAAAGGTGAGATTTGTTAAAGACCACCAACTTGGTTTTATGTAAACTCACCTGCAAACTATGAGTGTGGCAAAAGGAATGGAGGGTATCAGAATGTTGGTGTAAGCATTCCCTAGTCAGGGAAACTAGGACACATCATTTGCATATAATAAGATGGATATCAAGATGTCTAAAAGCCTACATTCCTAACCCCCAGATTGGCCAATAACTCTCTCAAGTTCATCAATGTAGAGAACAAAGAATTAGCTATTCAGGCAAATTGGTATTGGGCTTTCCTAGAAAAGAAAGAATAATCGAATATAGGGTTTTGATAATATATTAGAAATATCATTAGTTACAATTGAATTGATTGTAGATAGAATAGGCACTCTATAGTTTACAATGAATCTTTGAATTACAGTCAATTTCAATCATTTGGAATGCAATAGAACGTGCTTATAGATGATATAGGTATTGCTTCGTCATGTTTTAGCTCGACCCTAAATCTGATTCAACCGGCTGAATTGGTTAGAATCAGGATTGTGGTTCAAATCTCAATGAATCGGAGAATCTGAAAACTATGCTACATGATCTCTCTCTCTCTCTCTCTCTCTCTCTCTCTCTCTCTCTCTCTCTCTCTCTCTCTCTCTCTCTCTCTCTCTCTCTCTCTCAAAGGAAATTGACAAAGTCCCAACTTCATGAAGTATTAGTGGACCAAGAGAGATTAACATTTAAACACAAATTACAATTTATAATACTCAGAATTCAAATCAAATGAAATATGAAAAACGATAATCAATGACGATTTTTTTTTTCAGGATTCAAACCAGCCCCAAACGATTCACTCATTTCGAATGGTGGTTCGAAAACTCGAACCGTGGTTTGTGGAAACTATGAGAACCATTGTAGGGCATGTGAGATAGTAGGATGTGGAGTGAGTCCTAATAGAGAGGAGTGGATGACGACTTGAAGGTATAACATGGCATACAATTGATAGGTGGAGAAGCTAGAGGTGGGTATATGTGAGTCGATCCAAGGTGAAAGGGAAGAGAGGAGTCGTCAGGGGTGGTAGGAGAGATTGTGAAATCAGAGATGTATGAAATGTATGAAGTCATTGAAGATGGATGGACTGATAGACTGTTATCATAGGTGCACAAACCGCGGTTCAAACCTTCAAACCGAATGAATCTGGTTCTGCTGGAAAACGCCCACGGGTCCAGAATCTGCGGTGCAGAACCGCGAGGGCCACCATGCCGAGGGATGGGGATCCCCTATGGGATCACGTTACCATCGCGATTCGCTATGGCCTATGGCACATCGGGCAACATCGGTATAACATGGCATACAATTGATAGGTGGAGAAGCTAGAGGTGGGTATATGTGAGTCGATCCAAGGTGAAAGGGAAGAGAGGAGTCATCAGGGGTGGTAGGAGAGATTGTGAAATCAGAGATGTATGAAATGTATGAAGTCATTGAAGATGGCCATCCTGATAGACTGTTATCATAGGTGCATTGAACCGCGGTTCAAACCTTCGAACCGAATGAATCTGGTTCTGCTGGAAAACGCCCACGGGTCCAGAATCGGCGGTCCAGAACTGCGAGGGCCACCATGCCGAGGGATGGGGATCCCCTATGGGATCACGTTACCATCGCGATTCGCTATGGCCTATGGCACATCGGGAAACATCAGAGATGGACTTGCAGATACTGCCACATCAGTTACACAGGTGGGCCCACACGCATCAGGCCACATTTACGTTTGAGGGGGTACGAGATTGCCCCTTGCATGCATGCTCCTGACACGATACTCACTCTTGCTACACCAGACGAGATTGGCCCTTCGAGGTTGGGGCCCAAAGTGAGAAGTAAACACTCAACTCTTAGACGAGCAGGTGTAGTCGGGACCATCTTGTGAGGATCTTAGGATGAAGAGACTTCTTGATGAGCGGGCTTCTGTTGACCAGAAGCTAGAGCCCCTCAGGAAGGCATGGGCCCAATATGTACTGTCATCTATGCACTCTAAAGACTAATATCCTATACGCTATGCTCATTGCTCATTGCCAATTCAAATCTTAACTTTAAGTTTTCAACATTGCAATTTGCCCTTTTCAGTTTTATATTTCAAGTTTGAAGGTTCAACTTTTTAGTTAGGTTTTAACTTTTGACTTTCAAACCATCTGGTTTTGCCATTTTGGATCCAGGGTTCGGAGTTTGAACTTTGAATTGCAGTCTTCAAATTTGCAAATTGCTTTGACATATGTATTATGTCACATGTAGCATTTCATACTTATTAATGATCATTTATGTTTAATCATGATTGTCAAATGATCATTCATTAATGAGGGCTTAGGGTTGCAACTTGCCATGAATCATGATGTTGTCTTGTGAACTAGGTATGGCTGCACCATCATATCTAATGGTTGGAGCAATAGAAGGAAGCACCACATATTGAATATCTTGGTGTCTTCCCTCATGAGACGATGTTTCTGAGATCCATCGACACCTCTGGGGTGGCAGTGACGGGCGATTACATGTTCACACATATTAGAGCTGCCATCGAGGAGGTGAGGCCACCACCATCTCTCTCTCTCTCTCTCTCTCTCTCTCTCTCTCTCTCTCTCTCTCTCTCTCTCTCTCTCTCTCAGATTGCAGCGGATATGTCAGCTTTGTTCTCTTCAGGAGGTGGAAGATGAGTTTCATTTCATCTTTCGCTGCCCAGTATACTATGAGATTAGAGGACGATACCATTGTTTATACCGAGATATTCCCCTCACGTTGAGCTCCTTCCTCGAGTATCCAGATGCTAGATGTGTGGGTCTTCTTTTGAGAGAGATGTATATTTTACGAGCTTCACTTCTACCTACGCTCTCAGATATGGATTCCAGTCAGGCTCACATTACTCAGTTCTTCCAGAAGCGAGACAGAGTGGATATTTCGGTTGCGGATTTTGACGTCCCCGTCCGAAGATCGAAGACACAGAGAGTTTCGGCTCGATCCAGTGCTACTAGATCTTCATACGCCTCCCACCAGCCTACATCACGACCCACTACTACCATCACTCATTACTTTCGGCTTGCTCGTAGCTAGTTTCCTCCGCGGAGCAGGTGGTTAAGCTCTTGCTTTGTACCCTCACCAGCTGGTGGTCAAGCTTGGATACTTTTTCTCTTAGAGACAGAGAGATCGATATTTTAGTTTTAGTTTTACTGTCTTTTCATTGGTAAATAAGTCCTTATGCGGACAATGCTTCTCACATTTTGTACTCTCTTTTGTCTTATGTGCCCCTGGGCACCAAAAGACGTTAATAATAATAATTCTAATTCTAATTCTCTCTCTCTCTCTCTCTCTCTCTCTCTCTCTCTCTCTCTCTCTCTCTCTCTCTCTCTCTCTCTCTCTCTCTCTCTCTCTCTCTTCCAAGAAAGCAAATTTTTTTATGTGGGCCGCAAGCTGCTTGCTTGCGGCCCACATAAAAAATTTGCCAGGTTTATGGCGATCCAGGACCACGTTTCTGGTCCTGGATCACTTGTGTTCCAGATCGCGCGATTTGGAACGTGGTTGCAGCGGATTGCGATCCGCTGCAACCTTGCTTATGAGGTAGGGCACACTACATTCTTGTAGACGTTGGTCTATGCCAAAAGCAAAAGCAATCTAAAAACAATTGCCTAATAATGTCTCTACGTATGGTAAAAGCACAAACACCTATATATAGCCAAACTTGTCCTAACTTGACTTTTACTAAATATAGAAGGGCCCCTAGAATTAGCACGTAGGCATGGCCCAATAATCCTAAGTGACCTAGATGATAACATTAGGGGTACATTAATTCTAACAATTAGGGCGTCCCCTAAGGATATGCTTTAGTGGTCACTGGCCTAGTACCTAAAGATATGTTGATTAGGGTAAGTAGTAATTAGAGTCTATGGGAGGAGTCCATAACACTCCCCAACTTTAAAAACATTGCCCTCAATGTTGGGCTTTAAATCTTTTTTACTAAACCCTAAAAACTAGAAGAAGGGCCCCAAGCAACAGTTGTGGTAATAGCCAATCGTAAACAAATGTGAAAAGGATGAACAAAGTTCTGGACATCATTATCAAACGTTGTATCAACATCACCCTATATCTCACCATGACAATATGGGTGAACATAAGGAGCGAACCATGATAAACTGGAATAGGAATAGGTGTGTCAACCAGAGTAAAGGACCAAACTAAGTGAAGGGACTAAGAATATCCATCAGCAGCATCAAGGTACTAGTACCAAAGAAGAAACCGTGCTTATCGAACTAGTGGAAAGACTGTGATCCTAACAATGTAGAACAACCATGAAGTCACATGGACAATGATAAATTAAATAAGAGAAGAGGCTTAACGACACATGTGAAATGGACAAGCTCATCCCTTGGAGCTATATCCCCTAAAGGTATATCCTCAAGAATAACCTCAAGATAAAATGGAAAAGGAATTAGTAATAGCTTTTGGAGTAGGTAGAGGACTGATCACATGGCACCCTCACATGTGTGAGAATAGCTGCAGACCAACATGAGCCTTAGGTCATTATGTATATGCTCTTTTTGGAGCTCATTCTACACATTTCCCATACAAGCCTGTGTAGATCTTCCATTTGCATGCTTTTTTGTGTGTTCAATGCTTTGATTACCATTTGTACGAGAACCGATACATGTGGAATCATCTAGAGTGCAAACAAAAACTGAAGCAAGGTAAATTATGGAAGCACCTGAACTATGGAACCTAGAATGTCAATGCGAGAATATGTAAATGCAATGTGTAATAGCAACTCTAAATTGCACACTGCTCGAATGTAAGCTGTAGTGGGGACCTCGAAGTACTCAGAGAACATGAAATAGCAATAGTAACCTATGGCCGATCATCAAGAAAGGACATATGTGACGCCTCACGAGGTCTAAGTAATCAACAAAAATATCTGCAACTAAAAGACCAATAGGAACTGCTGGAAGTATAGCGACAACTGAAGCAACTCGCACAAGGGAAGTAGCGACACCAATGGTAGTAGGAAGAAGATCATCATATGTTGCTGCACCAAATGACGGTAATCATGCCAAATTATATGAAGTGGCCATGCAAGCTGTAGCAACCAAGCATGCCCATATGAATAGGTAGTAATGGAGCAAAAATGTATACTTGCCCCAAGAGATTGGCAAGGACGACTAGCACCATAAGGAGAATAGGTCATAAATGCATTCCAAGCTAGTCATATAGACCAAGAATGCCCAGGATCAATGCCAAGCAATCCAAAAGGCCCATCAACATAAACCATCCACAAGAACTGGAGTCTGGCTCCAATGCTTCCCATAAGGTCACCATAAACAGGTGACTTAGCCATTTCCGTATTTTCACAAAAAGTACATCTGTGCGTGAAACTGTAAATAACCAGGATGGGGAGGAAAAGCTATAACAACTTCCAAAATCCATTGTGTCTGACATGAATCCCAAGTTTATGAGAAACTTCTACCTATTAGGAATTTGAGACCAGAGATTGGGTATACTTACTAGTCCCTTCCAAGTCGAAGGTGCTACACATAAGAAAGTGTGCCCAAATACCTCCTAGGTATAGTGTACCATGGCTAATTGTTAAGAAAGTTAGCTAGGTAGCTTACAAGCTACAACTACCTTTGGGATGCAAGGTGCATTCAGTGTTCCATGTTAGCAAACTCAAGCAATGTTTGCACAATGGTGACAACATGGTAGAAAGGTCTTGTGTCTCTAGAAGAGAAACACACTACAGATTATGGGCCAGAGAAAGTGCTAGACCAGAGGGAGCAACGAATCCCCTCCTCCAAGAGTCTCTAGTGACTTGGAAAGGGCATCCATTGTCAGATGCTACTTGGGAGATGCGAAAGTCTTACCTAGAATATATTTTTTTATCAAGGATCGATGACTTGCACATTTGGCCAAACTGAGGTAGGTGCGTCACAAATGGTCACCCGATGTGACCGCCTGACAAGATATCAAAGAAGTGGTGATTTGTGACCGTTGGGATTCTAGCCATCAGTGACAAGATGTTAGTCGGCAAGCAGTTGCTGTGACCAAGTGGGTCACAGGTCTTGTTAAAAATTAATTTTTATTTGTAACCCAAATGTTTGATTGGCCATGTCTGCGTGCTATTAGGGACCAAATCTATATTTAGTAAGTCCTAAGTCAAGTTAATTAGATGTATTTGTAGGAGAGCACACTAGTACTAGTATAGACTTTGTTTTTACACTTAAGAAACTTATTATGGGTCTTTACCCAAAATAGAGTATAACTTTAGCAATTAGCTTTTTGGCTTTTAAGCTTTTGCTTTTGCTTTTGCTTTTAGCTTTTGACATTGTTAGCCGATATTTCCGCACGGAAAATCGGGCTATTTTTTAGAGTGATTTTCGCGAAAGTGTAAAAATTGGCATGTAAAACCCGAAAATCAGTGTAAAAATTGGCATGAAATTGCATGTAGAATTGGGTCCCAGCTTGTCCTAAATGTGGCTAGAGAAAATTTTGCAGCCTTAAAAATGGCATATATATATATATATATATATATATATATATATATATATATATATATATATATATATTTTTAGTCTTAAAATTGGCCAGTTACAGAATTTGAAATAGCCGGCAAAGCCGTGCTAAAATTTCACCATGTACCGAGACAATTTTTACTAATTGTGAATGCCTGCCAAAAAATTGTGAAGGCCCTAACGGCAAAATGTAGGCAAGTTCCAAACACTAAGCAAATAATGTGGGCCAAGCCTGTAGCCAGTAGTGCTAAAAGCCAACAAAGCAGCCAACTTATGCACGCTACCTAAGAAAACCGAGGAAAGGCCAAGTGTAGTGCTAGCCACAAAGGCAAATGGAGGCCACCTAAGAAAATAGGGGTTGAGTGGAGGTACCACCCAAATTTGGATAATAAATGAGGAATGGGCCTTGGAAGCTAAAAACCCTAGAAAAGGGTACACCCACTTGCCTTTGGAGACTTGACCATCTAGGCTAGTTTGGGTGTACCCAAAGGCAAGCCTTAAATGCCCCACTCCCCCACTCTCTCACCATTTACTATGGAGGCCACTTGGAGTATCTTCCAATGGGGAGTGGACACTTGCCAAGGATGGCATGAGGAGCATGAAGAATGGCAAGCTTGCATTGTGAAGGGGGACCATTGGGGTGTGGGTATAAATAGGAGCCCTCTCCTTGTATTGTGTTGTTAGTTAATTGAGAGTGATGTTAGTTACTTGCATGTTAGTTACTTTGTTATTAGTGGTTTGAAAGTAATGTAAGTTATTTGAAAGTGAGGTTACATGCTTGAATGTTAGTTGCTAATATTGGATGTTAGTTGCTATGTTTAAGGATGAATTGAGAGCTCCAATGTGGAGTGATGGTTGCTTGAGGTTTTCTTGTGGGATGTTGGGAAGTGGAAGTTGATTGTTACTTTTGCTTGGTGTTAGTGCTTGCTTGGATGTTGCATTGCTCATCTTGTGAGTGGTGAATGCTTGAGGGTGAGTAGAGTGAGTTCATTGTGGAAGGAGTTGGTTGTTAGAATTGGTGTGAGTGCTTGCATTTGGTGTATGGCAATACTAGTTGAGAGTGGATGGATTGTTTTGATGTTGTTTACCTCCCCTTGTCATTGTGGTTTCATTATAGATTGCTAAAAAGAGCTTGTAATGGATTACTTGTTGTGTGTTGTGTAATGGGTTGTTAGGAACCATTATGTATGCTTGATATGCAAGGGCAAGTGAGATTGCTTGCATGATTTTGATTGTGGAATGGTGATTGTTAGTTAGTGCCATTTCGGTTGAGTGTTAGTAGGAGATTTTCATCTTGTAAGGTTACATTGTATGGAGTGTGTATTTTAGGGTGTTTGGGAATGTTATGAGTAAAGTGTTGGATGAACTATCTTGGAATGTGTTGGAGTGAATGTAAGAGTATGAGTAAGTAAGTGTCGTTGACTGTAATCAATGGAGGTGAGGTAATGGTATTGGGTTATTTGCATTATGTGTCCTGTTTGATTGACGTGAATGCGAGTGGTAAGGTCTACCTAATCCACCATGGAAGAGTTAAACATTGTTTGGTTGACGAATCACATCGGATTGAAGCTCTGATGTGGTCATCTTTTGTTACTGTTGTTTTGGCAGCCTATGGTTTTTCCATCCGTGACCTCCTTGCCGAATTGCAGAGTGTTGCTAGCCAGCGGCTTTCTTGCTGGACCTACGACTGAATGCTGGCGGCCTGTCTAGGCCTTGTACCTGCTCATTGGCCTGCTGGCTTTGTCCTACCATTGCTAGAGCCTGCCTGGCTCTCTCTATTACAATCACCAAGTGAAGATCTCCTTAGAACTTGTTACATGCAACCAAAAGGACACCTGTGGAGCAAAACCACCCAACCAACAGGAAATGGCTAGTTAAAACCCTAACCACTTCACCCCCAAGCCAAGGTGACTGAATGCAAGAGAGGAGGGGATCCTGGCTACTGAAATCAGAAATCACAATGAGGAGATGGGCGAGTTCCTACAAGAGTTATACTCTCTAAAAGCTAGAGAATATTCCCTTGAGGATCCCTCTATTTCTATCAAAAGCATTTGATCTCCTATTCTTGCACAAAAGCTATCAATCACCATGCAAAAGCTCCATAGGTCCAATTAGAGCACCTGGGCCCTCATAAGATTATTAATTACATTACTGGCCAAGCCCGAAATGACGTGGCATAACTAATAACCTTATACACTGGAGTACTGACTATCCATATCAAGAATTATTCCGAATCCCACCTATTGGACATGGACGTAACATTCTTCCCCCCTTGAACTCTGTTCTTAGAAGTGGAAACAAGGGAATTTTTTCTCTATGCTTTCAACCCTTTCCCATGAATCATCATCCTCAGTTTGACCCTTCCACTTAATCAAGCACACATAGATAGAATGATTTCTCAATTGTTTATCTCTAGTTCTGAGCACTCTTTTAGGTTCCAAAGGTACACTAAGCGATATATCCTCCAAATGGGTAAGATCCTCATCAGGTCCAACTACATCACCTTCATGTAAACTTAATTTTAACCGGCTTACATGAAACACTGGGTGAGCAATCGAGTTATCTTGAAGATCAAGTTTGTAAGCTAAAGAACGAATTTTCCTTATAATCCAAAATGGTCCACAATATCTGGTAGACAACTTATAATGCTTTCCCGTACGCGTACTCATAGAATCTTTTGGAATTCTAAAATATACCCAGTCATCAACTTTAAAATTTCTGGGAGACCTCTTAAGATTGGCATAGTGCTTAGCTCTATCCTGAGCACTACGGATACTATCACGTGCCACTTGCAACATTTCTTGCATATCATGCAGGAAATCCACAACTTTTTGGATCTTTACAAACTTCGTCTCCACGTTTACCGAAGATCTAGGTTGAAAACCGTACATCAGCATAAATGGACTATAACCTGTAGCAGAATGTTTTCTACTATTGTAAGCAAACTCAATTGAAGGAACGTAATCCTCCCACTGAGACTGCCTATGAGACACATAAGTCCTCAACATATCCTCCATAGTCTGATTAGTTCTTTCCGTCTGACCATCTAATTCAGGATGATCAATAGAACTAAAACTAAGCGAGGTTTCTAGCTTATGGAATACAACTGACCAAAAGTGCCCCATAAAGTTAGGATGTCTGTCACTAATAGTATCACTTGGAAATCCATAAAGCTTGAATAATCTTTCCACAAAGATTTGGGCTAAATTAGAAGCCTTTGCAGTTGACTTTACTCGTATGAACGTAGCTAACTTACTTAACCTGTCCATTATAACCCAAATAGCATCATTTTGACGTTGGGTCTTGGGAAGTCCAACTACAAAATCCATAGATATGCTTTCCCATTGTTTCTGAGGGATATCTAAGGGATGTAATAGCCCTCCAGCCTTTAAGTGTTCTGCTTTGGCTAGCTGACTGGGTTTACATTTAACCACATAAGACTCGACAAATGGCGTGAGTTTTGGCCAATAAAACTCTCTTCTGACCAAGTCCAAAATCCTGTGTATACCTGGATGACCCGCACAGGGTACACATGACATTCATAAAGAAATTCTCTTCTTTAACTCATCTTCCGCTGGTACGCAAACTTTTCCATTCCTAAATAGCAAACCATCTTAGATGGAAAACTGTTCCATTATCTTCTTATCTTTTTTAGGAACCTGAAATCCCTGTGAGTTAATCTCTATTCCATTCTCATTTTTCCTGGTCTCAACCATTTTCCAAATGCGAACAAAATGAGAATCTATTTCACACTTTCCTCTCAATGAAAGATATAGATAAGTCGAAATCTGGGTGAATGAAAGTTCATTTGATTCACCAATCCGACTAAGTGCTTATGGGGTACAGCTGACCAAAAGTGCCCTATAAGTTAGGATGTCTGTCACTAACAATATCACTTGGAAATCCATAAAGCTTGAATAATTTTTCCACAAAGATTTGGGCTAAATCAGAAGCCTTTGCAATTGACTTTATTGGTATGAATGTAGCTAACTTAGTTAAACTGTCCATTATAACCCAAATAGCATCATTCTAATAATGGGTCTTGGGAAGTCCAACTACAAAATTTATAGATATACTTTCCCATCGTTTCTGAGGGATATCTAGGGGATGTGACAACCCTCCAGTCTTTGCAGCTTTGGCTAACTGACAAGGTCTACATTTAACCACATATAAGACTCGACAAATGGCTTGAGTTTTGGCCAGTAAAACTCTCTTGTGACCAAGTCCAGAGTCCTGTGTATACCTGTATGACTTGCACAGGGCATGTCATGACACTCATAAAGGATCCTCTTCTTTATCTCATCATCCGCGGTACACAAAATTTCCCATTCCAAAATAGCAAACCACCTCGGATAGAGAACTGTTCCATTATCTTCTTATCTTTCAAAGGAACCTGAGACCCCTGTGAATAATCTCTATTCCATTCTCATTTTTTCCTGTCTCAACCATCCTCCAGATGGGATCAAAATGAGAATCCGATTCACACTTTCCTCTCAATGAAAGATAAAGATCAGTGAAAATTGATCAGTGATAAAGATCAGTGAGTTTCTCAAAACATTGATTCAGTTCTTCATTCCACTAAATAGGCAGACTAGGTTGACCTCTCTTCTTTTTCTTATTAACTCTGCCTTTCGTCAGATTATTAAGAGGCGCTGCTACTTTTGCATAATCCTCAATTGACTTACGAAAGGAAACAGTAAAACCGAGAAAAAATTTAACTTCTCTAACCGTCTTCGGTATCGGCCACTCAAGCACTGTCTTGAGCTTACTCTCGTCTATCTTCAACCCTTCCGGGATAATCTTATGACCGAGGTACATTACTCATGCTTAAAGAACTCACATTTGGACTCCTTAGCAAATAATTTCTCTTTTATGAGAATCCTCAAGACAGTCTTAAGATGATTCAAATGCTCCTTAAGAGTTCTACTGTAGATGAGAATATCATCTAAAAATACAACTATGAATTGACCCAGATATGGACGAAAAATATTGTTAATCATCTGTTGAAATGTCGCAGGTGCATTCGTCAACCCAAAAGGAAGCACAAGAAATCCATAATGACCGAATCTCGTCCGAAAACCAGTCTTTTGCACATCCTTCGGATGAATTCTAATTTGATGATACCCAGTTCTGAGATCTATTTTTGTGAAGTATTTAGCTCTACGTAATCGATCCACCAGATCATCCACAATGGATATTTTTTTAATAGTTACTTTATCAACCCCTTGTAATCCACGCACATTCGGAAGCCTCCATTTCTCTTCGCCTTCAGAAGAACAGGAGCACCCCATGGTGACTTACTAGGTTGAACGTGACCCATCTTAAGATAATTTTCAATTTGATTAGTAATCTCTATCTCTTCTTTATGAGAAAATCGGTATGGTTGTCTAGAGATAGGGTGATTACCTGGAATTAACTCAATCCTGTGGTCTACGAACCTAGATGGTGGTATTCCATGAGGTAATTCAACTGGAAAAACATCTTTGAATTCATGTAAGATCTTATTCTTCTCTATTTGCTCCTGATCTAAGTCCACTGAGAATTTTAGACAATTCACAACTCTTTAGAGGCATTTTAGAAAAATCCAAAATGGGTTTGGCAAACAAAGAATAACCTTCATACTATGAATCAAAAATTTCCATTACATTAGCAAATGAAATCATCCCAGATGGTGTACATATCTGCCCACTGAGTAATTACTTCCCTCTTGAAATGAGAGCACATGCTTCTCAAAATCATTATCAGGAAATCTATTGAATAACCATTTATTCATTAGGCAAGAATGAAGCAGCACTGAATGAACATTCACACTCACAATTAACCTTATTAATTTCCAATTTTAGATTTTCTTTACCTGGCATCTCAATTACTTGAGCTGCGGGTTTCTTTTGCTCAGGGCAGAACTTCATAGCATGTCCAGGCTTATTGCAGACAAAACACACATTTGCCTTCCTAGCCTTCTTCTGGGACATTTGCTTCTCTTGCTTAAATTCCGATGCCATTTGATCCAGTTCGTCAAAATATTTGACTTTTTTTTTTGTCACAAACTCGTCTTTTTTCCTTTCTTCTAGTTGGATCCAGATGGATTAGCCAAAAACTGCTTCCTAGATGCCACAACCGTGGAATCATAAGCTTTCGCGACTCTTACGATGTCCTCAAAAGTTTGAAGCACGTTTTGCTTACATTCATTCTAATAATCAGCTGACAGACCTAGGATAAACTGCCAGAATGCCAGTGACGGAACTTTGTTCCACAAATCCATAAATTCTTGCAGTACCCATTTTGCAACTCACAAATCTTTGGGAAAAGTCCGAATCGTCCGCAACCACATGTAAAGCACAGTACAGAGAGAGAGGAGGTTAGCAAGACACTTGCCATGTCACCCTGCCACGCAGGCTTCACACGTGCGAGCTGTAATTGACTGAAATTGCAATAGGAGGGCGCACTTTTCCTAGGTCCAGCAAGCAATCATAAGCTCAGATCATGCAAAAATTGCATTTAAAAAAATACTTCAACAAGCACAACTTCAAGATATTGGTGCCTAAGCCCCCCAACTCCAAATTGGGTGCATGATGGCTCAAATCAGAGGCAGTCCATCATATCTTTCAGCTTGTAAAAGGATCCAATGGATTCAAACCACCAAATGAGAGTTATTCAAGCTCAAAAAACCTCAAAAATACACTATTTTTTGACTGTTCATGACAGTTTTTCATGATTGTAATTACTGTTTTCCAGTCAGTATGATTGATTCTAATGATTACATGCTAGTGGAAAAGTCAAAAGAGGGCCTAGATAGTGATTTTTAACCAAAAAAATTTGGGCTAGAAATGGGCTATATGAACCATGATTGACTAAAATCAGAACAATTAGTGCTTGCATGTAATTGAATTACAATAGATTTGGCCTGATTGGACTTGCGTGTGGGTTTGATCCACAAGAAATTGCCAAAAAGGTTGAAAAATGGTCAAAAAAACATGGTTTTTTGGTGGTTTTTTCAATGTTTCTGGAGATATTCATAAAATCCATGGCTAATATTTTGCATGCACGTTTTCAGAGGTGTACTGATGTTGTACTAAGGCTTTCATGAAGTTTGGTTAGGATTGGACACCAGCTTTGATGAATTTCAAGCAAAACATTGAATACTAGTTGGAACACCTCAAAAACCGTCAAAAATCCATTGATTTCCATCATTTTCTAAGGAAAAAGTCCATAATCATGACTAATAGGCTGGAAGTACATCAAAATCAGAGAAGCCACCTACTTGGAGGTCAATTCCACCACTTGGAAGCAAAAAGCAAAGAGATCCACCAAAAAGCTGCAAAAAGCAAGAATCCCGACTCCACCTTCTGATTGATGTAACCTTAGCTCTGATACTACTATTACGATCACCAAGTGAAGATCTCCTTAAATCCTGTTACATGCAACCAAAAGGACACACGTGGAGCAAAACCACCCACCAACCAACAGGAAATGGCTAGTCAAAACTCTAACCACTTCACCCCCAAGCCAAGGTGACTAAATGCACAAGAGGAGGGGATCCTGGCTACTGAGATCAGAAATCACAACGAGGAGATGGGCGAGTTCCTACAAGAGTTATACTCTCCAAAGGCTAGAGAATATTCCCTCTAGGATCCCTCTATTCCTATCAAAAACATTTGACCTCCTATTCTTGCACAAAAGCTGTCAATCACCATGCAAAGGTTGATAGGTCCAATTAGAGCACCTAGGCCCTCATAAGATTATTAATTACATTACTGGTCAAGCCCGGAATGACGTGGCATAACTAATAACCTTATACATTGGAGTACCGGCTATCCATGTCAAGAATTATTCTGAATCCCACCTACTGGACATGGTCGTAACACTGTCCTTTCTCCCTGGAGCCTCGATGGAGCTGCCTACCCTCACTAGAGCCAGTTGATTCACTGCCTGCAGCCACCTGTCAAACTGTCTGCGGCCAGCTTGTGCAGCCTACTCTGTTTATGCAGCCAGCTGAGTCTAATATGATTTGTTCACAGCCTTATCTAAGGACAATCGATATCCTTGTGGCTGGATAAGGACGTAACATTCTTTCCCCCTCTAAAGAAAAGCTAAAGGTAGATGGAAGTATAACACCTAAATTAGAAAGATGGACTTATTTTGAAGGTGATCAAATCTTATGAGAAGCATTCTCAACTTGAATATTTGCATTTTTCTCAAAGTGAATGGCTGCAATTACTTCTATAACTTAGCTTCATCAACTGATTGGTTGGTTCCCTATAAATGCATACCTTCTTTCTATATGGATTGGTATTTGGTGTCACTCAAATTGAACTGAATAGAGTTTACATTGATTAAACAAAACCTTGACATATTGATTCAAATTATAACCATACCAGGGCAGTCTTTCCATCATAGTCGGTTCTTTCTAGATCTGCACCTGCTTTTACTAGATGTTCTAGTTGTCGAAAATCTCCATGAAATGCAGCAGCATTAACTCTTAATGCTAGTTCAGCATCTTGCTTTGTTAATGTGGATGCTACATCAGTAGCAAGTTTTTGGAGATGCACATCTGAGGTTTTTTTCTGCAGACCAAACAAGTTAAACGAGGCCTTACTCAAAGAAAACAACTGATATGAAAGAAAGACATGTATATAATCTAGAAGATTATGAACCTGTCCCCAAATTATTCAAGGCATTAAATGTTGTTTACAGTTTATAGACAGCAGACAAAAGGTCCTCAAAATTTCCTTGATTCACTTCTTTTTAGAAGTATTTCAAACTTTTGGAAATGGACTGAACGTTGGAATGCTCAGTTTTGGAAGGTTTTGGATGACAGATACAATGCATGTAGGACCGGAGACCACATATATATCAAACTAAATGTACTGATATATAGAAATCCGAGTGATGTCACCATAATGATCCACACATCAGAGGATCCAAGCAAGATAGCATCGAAATAAACTGGTATCTGGAATCATGCAGTTGACAGATGTAACATTATTATGACCCAGTCAAAGTCCTGCAGGAATTTCCAAATGCTATTCCACAAAGAATTTACCTCAACAAGGTTCATTGTAACTTGACGTGCATCGAGGAAACACATCTGCATTACATTGGTAAAGGACTGCTTATCAAGTCGCAGGACTTTGCAGAGCTCACATACTCGGACTGTATAAGGCTGAGGGATGTTACACAGCACAGTTATCTCTCCAAAAACACTCTGGGGTTCAAGCTTTGAAATAATTTCTTCCATTCCATCTTCGGAAATCAAGACCTCTTCCTGTATATTGACATTCACAAAGTTGAAACTTATCAGAGAGCTACACATGGGCAACTATGGTCACAAAAAAATCAAAATCTTACAAAGTTTCTATTTAGGATACGACAGACAACATAGACACCACAACTGACATCGTCATGAGTCACACATTGACAACCATGCACCAGCAAACAAACACGCACCACGGTCCCATTTAAGTAGGGATTCTTTCATTCTTCAAATCTTTGGCACAGGCACAAATGAATACATGATAGCTACAGGCTTGACAGCTAGTCGTAGTTTTCAGGCTTACCTTTCAAATGCAAAAACTTTGTTCGATCTCTGATCTCAAACTGTTTTTATCAGTGTAGAGGTTTCTGGCTTTTGTTTTAAGAGAAACATTGTGCTTCCACATGATGATACACACACAAACTATGTACTATAACTATCTTATGTACCTTTTTGGTACCCTTAAGGCATAAAGTTTGGATCATAGATCCAAAATATTAGGAATGCAAACTGCAGCATAATGATAAATATCACAAAAATCAGGTCAACCGAAGTAAGCAATCAAGAGTGCATCAATACAAATACGTAAAACAATAGTAAGAGCTCCAAGAAGGGATGTCAACCTAGATAAAGCATTTTCAGTGTTGCTTCTACCAGGTTGATGATGTAATCGATAATTCAAACAATCAAGAAATTACATGCATAGAAACAATGGATCGCTACGAGTTATCTAAGTCTCAAGTTAGCTTAAAGATTGATGTTTAGTTTATAATCAAAAGGCACAGGCTTCAAATGATGGCACCACTTGGTTAAGTGCATGGATAATGAAAGAGCTCTTTTTTGTGAGTGGAATAAAGAGTCTCATAAGAACATAATTGGTGAGACTCATAGGCAATAACATTGGGACCCTAGTGAAGAAGGGCACCAAAATCTATGATGCTAGCATTGGTCTCAAAAAATCAAACATTGAGCAAAATCCGGCAAGACAAGGACAAGTATGGTAACAAGCAAAGATTTGAGATGGAAAGATGCTTCCTAACATGATGTGGACTATTAAAGTCTACTACCCTTGTTCAGTAAGGCATGGAGAGGATGTGCTATAAAAGCAAATTGTGGCACTGACAACATAGATAAGTAGCAAGGCCTAAATACCTACAACATGGACATCAATAGTCGTAGGCCAATGGGTAATAGATTGAACTTTGGCTTGGATGAGGGAAATAGTGCAGTTACACACAATAAAAGATTCAATCTAAGAAATAGTAAAGATGCATTTTGATCTCTCTCGTAACAACCACTTACAACTTGCAAGTTGAGGAGGCTAATTTGATGCAGATTGAAGAGCTAGAGTAGGAAGAACCTCTAGGTGCTCCACAAATTATGAACGTGTTGGTGACTCGAAAGGTTGGCTCTGTCCCTTTGCCAACTATTGAGAGCGGCACAATACAGGCATCAGTTTCTTTGTACTTATTTGCTTGTTAGTGAATAACTGTGTGGTATAGATTTCTTGATTCTATTTGACATTGGGTCCTCACATAACGTTATTAACTCCGCTTTGACTAACAGTTAAGAGTGAGAACACAACCATCCTTGTACCAGTACATAGTCAAAATGGTTGATGGAAAGGGTGCACAAGTGTGGGATGCCAAGGTTGTGGGTATGCCTCTAACCATTCAAAGCTATACTGAGGAGTTGGATTTTGAGATCACCCGTTTGGCTCATTTTGTTTTGGTGCTTGGAATATGTTGGCATGTGGCTAGGAAACCCTACATCGCTTGAAATACTCATGTGTACGAGTTTTAGTACAATGGGAGGATCCATTCCCTACCTGGAGAGCCTGATATGCCCCCAGAACCTTTGATCATGGTGACACAGTTGCATAAGGTTCATTGTAAGTGTATGTTTATTTGTTTCTTGTTCTATATGTCAATGTTTGCTTGTGAGAATGATGTGCGCTAAGAACAAACTAACCCTTCCCACAAACCTAGATTATCAAGTTAGGGAGGAGTTTATAGATGTGCTCACTGATGAACTTCAATCTGTTTTGCCCCCTAAACATTACATGGAACATAAGATCAAGATTATTATGCGCACTCTCGCATACGTGTCTATTTTAGTTTGCACTAGATGTTTTCTTTATTACAGTTTGGAGACGTTTTTATACGCTCCCATGGTTACCACATACATGACATGTACTTCATTAGTCTTATATGCCTTTTGGCATGGAAAAGACATTAATAAAGCTTTCTTTCTTTCTTTCTACCATCTTCCTTCGCCATCTCGGCAACTATGGCTCCAAGGACTCCCCCCTCAGCTCCCACCCCACCCTCTCCTCCAACTCCTTTACCTCCCCTAAAGGCTGTGAGCAATGACGTGGTAGCACTGCTACCTACAATGCTGCTTGTTGTTGATATGGTAGGGCTACTATCTACCACGCAAGCAGTAGCGTTGCCTATTACTACTCCCATGTTGCTTGCTATTGAGCAGGCAACTCTAATCTATCCAGCCTCCCCCTCTCTCAAGATGCCCACCAATATGGAAATACCTAAAGCTCCCTCAACCCTTATCTTACCTCTCCCTAATGTATACACCCACTAAGGCTTATGAACAATACATTTTTACCTACCTTGAGCAATTAGGGATCCCATTTCGGCCTATGAAATTTGAAATGACGTAGCTCCAAGCAACGATTAAATCTATATCAAAAGAAAAGGGATAAAATGGGAGCTAAGATTGCTACAGTAGAAGAAGCGGGCAAACTCAAACATTTGCAAGAGGTACCGGTACAGACTAGCACTGAACAAAATCGAGCAACATAAGGAAGGCTTACCAAAAAGGATTTTGGTAAGCTTTTCACTCAAATGTCATCATTTATCTCAACCACTTTGTCAAAAGAAAGGCTTCAAAGGGCACATAACATTAGAGTTCTCACATTTTGAACTCACAATATATCGAAAATAAGCCAAACACTCTTTAGAGCAACTCATAGTCATCATAGTAAATTCTTAGAAATGACATGGAGAACTAAAAAGTGGTGCTTTGGTTATCCAATTTAGATCATTGGAGGATAGAAAAACAACACTACATCAAAGAGCTAAAGTACATGGGACAAAGATTTTATGGATGAGTTAGGGATTATGGGTTCTCAGGTATAGGAGTTGCCTAGCCTGGGGCCTAGTCCACATCACCTTTGTATTGGTTTCTGGAATTGTAACTGTATCCATTCGTTAGCAACTAGAGGGGATTTGGGAGATTTCAAATCATAGGGAAATATTATGCTTTTCACAAAGACACATGAGAGTTAGCACAAAGAATTACCACATTTTCAAGCATTTATATGGGACTCGACATTTCAGGACTTATTTGACACAAGGCAACTTGAACGTGCAGAACTATGCCGACAAGTATTACGAGGCTTTATTGCGTATTCCTCAGGAATTTCCTATGTTCTTACAAGTGTTCACTTTGTAAAGGGACCGTATAGATGACTTTGTATTATGAAGACGGAAGAAAGGGTTTAGATCTTGCTGCGGTAGTGGCTATTGGTAACCAGCAACCTTGGGGACAGAAGGGCAAATGGAGTAAAAAGAGAAAGTTTGCAGGTCAAACCAGTGAGTGGCAAGCTTGGGGTGACCAAAGGAAAAAGGGTCAGGGGCCTCGAAAGGCAAAGGGTTTTATGGGCAGCGCGTCCTTCAATGTTGTCACCTCAGGACCAAGAATGTCCAAAGATGGAGAACCTCTGTTTTGGACGTTTGGGGAAGCATAGGTGGAAAGAATGTCCACAGAACTTGATGCGGACCACACACAATCCAGATGAACTAGGGTTATAACCCTATGACAGTGGAAGAGATTGAGTAGGAAGCCAATTATTATCTGTGGTTTTTCGGACAAGATGGAAATGAACCATGTTAAAGACCTAAGTTGATGGAAAGCCAAAGCATTTTAGAAACTCAGACTCCAACTCAATTGTAAGAAGATCCCAATATGTCACAAATGCCACGTAAAGATTCACTGGGGGGGAAATAGTTTGGGGATAATTGTCGGGCCGGTAAAATCACTCAACATTTCTTTCATAAATCAAAGAAGAACTAGCAAGCAACATGGAACCGTAGGCCGGAAAACTTGCACATACTATTTGTTTGTTTTTTTTTTCTTTTTTTTTTGGGGGGGGGGGGGGGGGGCGCTTGTCCCTCCTAAGTAGGATGGGTAATGACCCTACACGAACAAGACAAACACAGATGTTCCACGCCTCATGAATGTTTCGGTAGTTACTAGTTAGGAGAGTGGAGACGGCTCCACCCCAGCGCTTTTGTCAAAGTCGGCTTGCCAAGGGTATTAATTTTTTAACACTTCTCTTATTGTTATGTGAGGATAGTTGTGATAGAGATGTTCAAGTTCTATTTGACACTGGGTCCTCTCATAATGTGTTGAATTCAACTTTGGTAAGAAAGTTAGGTGTGAGCACTAAGCCATTCTAGTACTGGTACACAGTGGAAATGGCTGATGGAAAGGGTACAGAGATTTGGGATAAGAGGGTTGTGGGCATTCCACCAACTATACAAAGTTACATAGAAGAGTTGGGTTTTGACATAACACGGCTAGCGCGGTTTGATGTAGTTGGCACGCGATGCGGAAGCCACCACATACCAGAAGGGAGATGGGAGAGTATCTCCACGGACTTTACTACATGTTTACCACGTACACAACAGTAGCAACATAATGCTATCCTAGTTGTGGTTGACAGACTCACTAAATGGCTCATTTTATTCCAACTAGTAATAAGATTGACGCACCTGGTACGATTGATCTGTTTATACAAGTAGTTATGATCATCCTGAAACGGATGGACAGACTGAGAGAGTCAATCAAGCTTTGGAAGTCATGCTTAGAGTGTATGTGAGTGAAAGGAAAACACAATGGGAGCATTACCTACCAGTGATAAATAGAATGCATCAACGAAGATGAGTCCTTTCGAGCTAAATTATGGTTTTAGACTAGCCAGTCCACCTACTATAGGTATGCTTCATAAAACACCTAGTGTTGTGGAATTGTATTGTTTCAAGAGCATGGGGAGGTGATGCATGGACCAACAAAAATATTGGACCAAAGGTAGAGACGATTGTAGAATCGTTTGCTCTGTGAGTACTTGGTTACATGGCATGGATGACCTCTCTGTGATGCTACCTGGGAGACCGTGCATGGGTTGCATGCATGATATTTAGACTTTGCCATCAAGAATGATGTCATTTGAGGAGGGAAAGGATGCCACATGTACTTTGAATCCCTTTGCCAATTGTAAATTGTAAATTGTAAATGGCTAAGTCACTCAAACATCATCGAAATTCGCAAAAACTCCCTTTTGAGCCCTAACTGTTGGCTCTTCGTGCCTCTTGAACAACCGTATTCATATGTTGGGATCTTTCTAGATGAGTATACATGTATCCTTCAATCTCCTTGTGTTTCTACATATAGGCTTGTTGCAGTCGATGCCGATGGTATACCACTTTGGGCCTTATATGCACTAGAGGCTTTTCATGCTACTGATTCTTTTTACCTCTTGATATTTGGCATTCTTGGTTTTTACATATAGCTTGGATTTCATTTGGACCTGTTGATTAGTGCTGGTTTTTCCATATTACTAGTCATCCGTGATGCAAATATCTTGGTTTCCATGATTATGCCTGTAACTCTTTATCTGTTCCTTGGATTGTTGCTCATTGTTAGGCTTGACATCTCTTGATAGCTTGGGTTATTGCCTTCGTCCTAGCTACTGTTTTTGTGAGGATGATCTTCAAGTTCCCTGGCATTTCTAGTTGCTCCATATCACTTGGTCTCCGATGTTGTTAGTGAGTTGCCACTTTTTTCTGGTGTTCTTGGACAATCAGAGTACCTTGAGAGAGTTTCTTCTCCTTTCTTGGTTATTTTTGGGGATGTTGCCACCATGTACTTCAGTGCTACTCACATATGCTTTGATGCTCGTTCCCAACTACAGGTGGATATTCCTCGGACACTTGCTACAGATGATGTGGATCATGTTCCTTGTTCTACTTTTCGTATACTAGTTGAGCTTGCTATTCCTCATTCCAGTGCATTTCTTCTTTCAGTTATTCCAGTGGTTGAAGTTGTTGCTCTTCTTGATGCTAGTTCCCTGGTTGCGGTCTCCCTGCCCTTGGTATGTGGTTGCACTTTTTATGTTCTTCTATTCCTCACTTGTGTGCCTGATTTGTACTTTAGGATTGCACTTGTGGCTAGTTCCGAAGGGTCATCCGTTTTTGTTGCATTCTATGATGGCTTGGTATGTCCATATGAGGTCCTTCTAGACGAGTATTTCAGCTACAGTTTCTCTATTGGGGCCTCTACTATTTCTAGATTTGCAGCTACTGCTTTCATGCATGATGTCTTTTAGATGATGCGTTGCTTTCCTAGACCTTGTGGATCTCTTGGCATTATGATCTTCTCGCGATACGTACCTTCAGGGTACCGTGTGCCATTGCTACTTCTCATGCATGGGCCTTATGGATACCTTGGGCTTTTGACCATGCTGGTGCACATTTTGAAAACCTTGTCAATTAGCTAAAATAGCTTGACCATCCATAGGACTATTACTTAATAGAGACTTTGAACAAATAGCTCCAGGATATCTTGCTTAAATTCACTTTAGCCACAGACTTCCTCACAGTAACTTATCTCAAAGTTGATGAAACATGCATTGCTTGTTGCTCCACAGGCAATAATGAGTTCTTCCAATAAGGTCTATAAATTGAAACAACTACTGGCATTTGCCACAACCGCAAGAATGGGGTTCAATCCTCCAGGTTTTGCAGAATTCCTACCATAATACATTGGGGCTCCTATACAACTGAAAAACAGATATCTGTTTAGAATGAGTTTTAACTAGCTGTAGTAGCTAGTTAGCCCAAGTACAGAGGAATTCAAAGTTCTATAGTGAGCCATAGAGGATATCAATCAGAATGAAGACATTTTAGAAGTAAACCAACCCCAGGTGCTGCAAAGACATGTTTACGAGGGTGATGACTCGGGAATCAAGTTCAGGTGCTGAGTCTTTACCGAAGGGAAGAAGCAGCTAATGGAGGATTAGGCTGCCAGATATGAGACTTTGCTCAAGCAAAGACATAGTAAGAGTATCAGCCTGCTAACCAGAACTTAGGAGCTCCTTTTAACTGAAAGTATGATGTCAAGAGACAGCCAGGAAGGCTTTGATAGAGAGGTCAACAGCTTGAAGGATTAGAGCCTGCATTAATTCTGGGAACTTTTGGCATGATTGGGTTGACACATAACAAGTGGCGAAACATAAAACTGATGGGCTGGAGTAACTGAGATGGACCTGGATGGAGAATAGAGGAAGCAAGCAAGCATTGGTGCGGAACTGCATTATGAGGAATGAGTTGAAGTTGCATCAGTGTAACTTAGCCTCCAAGGAATCAAGAAATTCATGCTAGTTTGCCACACATGCTCCTTCATTTAGACACCATTAAGATCATATAAACTATCAAATCTTTCTGCAAATTTTTGAGAGACCTTGCTTGAGAGAAAGTTGCTCTGCCATCAGTTTCAACCTGATATCTATAAAAATCTCAGATCATTAAGGCCTTGTAACAGAAAATTTAGTTTGAGCTATACCAAAATCCCATAAGAAACTATGTACAGCTGATCTGATGGAGTGCCTTGCTCCACTATAACCTCTCCAGGCAAAAAGTACTCTTCGTGCAATCTCGTAACCTGCAAGAAATGAGAAATGCTATTTACTAAAGGATCCGGTCAATCTTTTAAGTCAACAAATGCTATGTCAAACTTCTGCATTTTTCTCTACTATTCTATAATCCATAGAAAGAAAGAAAAGAGAGAGAAAGCTTTATTAATGTCTGTTAGGGTAAAAAAGCTACTCTGCTGTTGAAAGATGAATGAATGTACAACATCATACTTTATTGTTTGTTATGGCTTGAGAGATTGCAGTCAGCAATAGTTCTTTGTAAAGCCTAGTCATTTTAATAACACGAGCATGCTCCAAACTAAAAACAAAACAGAGTCAAAGTGTGTGATTCAACAAGACATTGTGCAACCCTAAAATTTCACTTGCGAGTCACTGCATGGCTGGTTTCTAGATGTTTTATCATTCAAGGAGTAGATTGCAACTAGTCTATAAAGTTTGATTAAAATTCATATTTGTGTAGTTTTGTCTTTTTAATTTTGAGATTCAGTAGCTATATCATGTCATGGATTATTTGTGTGACAATTTGGAATTTATTAGAATATCAATGTTTCACTTAAGTGTAGGCTGTAGCAAATTGGAAAACTTTCACCACAACGTGATGACTTAGCATTTCCCATTTCCTGTCTCCTATTGCTCGTTTCCCGTATCTCATTTCTTGCTCCCCATTTACCAGGGGGTCTACAGTTCTCAGGTGGGAATTGCTTCCCAGATCTATGTTCTGGATTTGTTCTGAATGAGAACCCATATCCCAGATTGTGTTGTGAATGTGGACTCAAAAGCTTTAGTCTTAAGTCTAAGTTTTCAACCTTTAGTGTTTGCAAAGAATTGCATTATTTGAGAGCTTAGCAAGCACATCTAGTTTCTGCCCATCAAAGCTGGACTGGTGCAGTTCTCTTTTTTTGTCACTTTACAAGAACTCATAATGGTTGATTACAAAACCTATAAATAACCACTTTGAAGCTCTTAAGAAGATTTCTCAGACCAATCATCCTACAAAGTACTAACTCTGGAGTCTGCATGTATGTTTGATCTATATGCACATAGGTCAAAAAATGATTATAAATGCAAAATACACCCTAGAAAAGAAAGCATAAAAGCGGAGAAGATTTCAGGTCACATTTTTTATTATAGCTAAGGTTTTTCACTTACAGTTTCGTTCATGAAGTCATATGAGCAGTTCTTGAAGAGATAGACTTGCTCAAGAATATCATGATACAATGCTTGCGAAATCTGAAAAAGTTCAAAGTTTTTATGTAAGTACCAGCCTGGATTATTTTCCTAAAACATCTAAACATTGAAAATATTTATATGACATAATCTGTAAAGGATCGAATGAGAATTGGAAAAGTATGAGAGATCATTCATATGTAAACAGTTGTCATGAATCCAGAAAAAAGAAGCATGTACATTGTACGCTAATATTGAGTATTTTTGCTCCTATTTAAAATTAAAGCAAGATGACTTTAGTCCTATCATGAAAGATATTCTCGTGTCTCCTTTTCTAAGCTAAAAGATATCTATTACAAATTTTGTTTACTCTAGTGGAAAATATAATCGTATAGCACACAATATGAAGTTGATATCTTTTTGTAACTTGAGTGTATAATATTAGATGTGCTTTGGAATTTATGATAGGATCATGCCTAAGTGCTTTAAATTTCAAATAATTTGACATATTTTATGTTTAAATTGCACTAGAGCACCAATAAAAATAGGATGTGTTTTAGAAGAATTCAAAATATATTGAAAATAAAAACCTTTCAAAAATTCTCCTTCATATTACTACAAATCATAAATTAAATAGAGACTCGAGAGATAATATATTGTGGAGATAACTTCATTAAGGAAAATAAACTAACCTTAGCACGTATTGCAACTGGAAAGTTGTTTGTTATACTCTCCTCCGTGAATTTGCTCTCAAATTGAAGTCGGATATGATTCTTCATCTGAGCTCGTATATGTTTCGCCAGATTGTGCCTATTGCTATACTTGATGACCATTGTCATTTTGTCTCTATATTTCTCTGTATTGGAGCCCTTTACTATGAGAGCTGTCATATTTCCAATCAAATAAGCTCCCAGTATCATATCAAAAGAAACATAAATCATGACAAATATCATCTCTCTGGTATTAACTGCATGAACATCTCCATAGCCTGCACCAAGCACGTGACATTTATGGGACTCCCAAACAAGGAAATTGTAATAGAAGTATTGACAAAGTAGCACATAGAAAAACATACAAGCTATAACCATAGATACTCATTCCGAACATTTTTATTTGGAACTTATCATTTCATAATATTCAGAATGGAATGCATTCCATATGTTCAAAACAAGTTCTTTTCTTTTTGCCACTTCGAAAAACATTCGTTCCCCTAAAACTTTGTTTTTCAAAAGCACCAATCGAAGATTCTACATGAGGTTATCAGGCCCTTGGACACGATAGATAAACTTTTAGGGAACTTTTAGGACAATGACCACAAGAACGAATACATCTACTTCATCTGCATACATGTATAAGAGTGCTTCAAATCTGCAGGTGCTTGCATCATATCTTCATATCTTCAAATTGTCTCTGCATCTTAGCTTCAATTCTGATTTAAAAGCTGCTTTAACACTGTCATATATAAGAACCACCAAAGGAACACGGGCCTTCTATTAAGCTCTAGAAAACAAAAGACCCACTGTATGTACCTAATCGCAAAAAATCCCATGGCTCATGTATGATATCTAAACTAGTAGCACTACAATTTCATAATTGCTGTGCACGTGAATTATCTATAAATACATGATCCTCATGACACTAATCCAGTACCTCATATGTACTAGCAACCTCTGCTCATATGTCACATGGCTCAACATTCTAATATTGTGGTCCAAATAGTCCTAAACAGTCTATCTAAGGCAGCCATATAACAGTCTATTTAAGGCAGTCCAATGTCATTCACTACGTTTCATCATTTAAAAAAAAGTTCACATTTTGTTATTTCAAAATAAAAATGCATTTTGAAAACAAAAAAAATTAGGTCACATTCCGAAATGCGTTCCATTTCGAAACGAGCATCTGTGACTACAACTAGAACACGAATTTGAAGTGGCATTCCCCGAGTCTGATATTTATGTGGCAACTTTCAGATGTCAAGTGATATACACAAAACACACAAGGGTCCTTAATTTTGTAACAACACACTACTAATAATCTGATTATTTGTTTGCTATAACTAGGTGAAAGTATTATTAAAATAGTCTTCAATCTCAGACATAGTGGACATTAGGCATCTTGAAACAATTGTATTATGATAGCTTTGCAATGAAGCAAATCTAGCAATTGCCAAGGTTGAGCGATAAGAGAAAAGGTTCAATGTAGAAAGAACAAGGCAATTGTCATCCCGACAAGAACATGGTATGGAAAAGGCTAGATAAAGCACCATATGCATATTGAGGGTTGAGACACCAAATTTACTTATTGACAAGAATTTGTATCTCGATATGAAACAGACATTTGAAAATCTTTATTCAAGAAAAAATAGGTTTCATGGCCAATTGTGTGTTGTTAGATATGAGGGAGCCTCATTATTAAGTTCTCAAGGTTATTTTACATGAATGATGTGGTATACCACAAAGGCATTAACAAAATTCTTGAATAAATAAATCGCTTGTTTGATATTCTTACCTCAAGGCATCTGCAAACTCCCATGTGTTACCAACTTTGCCACTAGCTAGAGGTTGTGGTTCTTTTGACAAAGGAACTATAGAGTCTTCATTGTTTGTTGATTTTCCTACCTCTGCTAATTCATCCTACACAACAGAATTCTACTAAGGTCTGGCTTTTTGAACAGCACATGTGTTGGTAGTACGCTACTGCTAAACAAATCCAAAACCCAATCTGTTGGGTGCAAAAAAATTTCAATAAGATGATTAATTAATTGTTTTGGCTTTTGGTAGGGGCAAACCATAGAACATGTCATAGGATTTTTCAATTTTTTTAGTTATGATTAATGAGCAAACTTCGTAAGAGTGCTTGTCGTCTAGCCAATGGTTATATATTCAATTTTGTTACATAGCCACGCACCACTAGGATTCCTAACATTATTAAAAATAAAAATTAACATTGGATCAGTTTTGACGCAGCCAGGTGACTACAAGAAGGATTATCCCATACGATTTGCAAGCAGACAACTTACACACAACATTTTCAATTCCAACATTATAGAAAGTCAAAAGAGCTTTTTGAACTGATGTCGATTGTCAGCTTGAATGAAAAATGACAATCCTCCAAATAAGAGAGGTGTGACTTCAAGAAATCCTTGCATCACATTATGAATTTCTGTGTATTTAAATGGAGAATCATCATTTAATAACTCGCATTTGAAATCCATAGGGAATGTTTGCAATACATAATGTACAAGATTTTTTTTTTTTTAAATTGAAGACTTCTCTACAGTCTCCCTCCTCCACAGTGTAAAAGCACAGGTGATCATCGACGCTTTTGGATAGGTATGTCTCAGTTGAATCTTCTTTTGCAACTGTCTCACCTCGTGCCAATCTTTCTCGGTCTTTTTTTTCTACCTTTTGTGAAGATTTGACAAAATCTAGCTTAATCATTTTATAATTTCATGTACATATTGATTTCACACATGTGTGAAGCATGTTCCCATGTGTGGAAGTAGGCATAATCACTTTAATTCATTTATGTTGAGCTTGAATAGTCAATAGGCCTTAAATTTGAGGTTTGGGGGTCCTCTATCAAAACCACTCATTGTACACTTGTAATTAAGTGATTAGGCCAAATTTAGACTTGGATTAGCTCATGATAGTGTAGGTTGCTTACACTTGGCTTGATGGTAGAGGGCTAATTACATTGCACCTCATAATCTTATTTGTCAATATGGACCAATCATAGTGAAGGATGCACCAAAATGGTCCAATCAATGTAAGAGGTGGCATGTAAGTGGTCAAATCAAAGTAGGAGGTGATTCTAGAGAGGTCCAATCATTGAGCACCATTGCCACACCTCTTGGAGCTCAAGCTACTATGAGAGTGAGAGAGAGCTCATTCTACATTGAGTTTTTTGGAGCGATTTGGACATTCTACACAGAGTTTTTGTTACTCTCTCTCTCTCTCTCTCTCTCTCTCTCTCTCTCTCTCTCTCTCTCTATTTCACCTAGAGCGATCCCACCGCTAGCTGCACTAGAAGGCATCACTGGTGCACCCTCTATTTTCACCGACAATCCACTTGCTATCACATAAACGCATCAGCTGTCCACGGTCGATTACACTCCTTCCAAGCCTATTGAGAGTCTTTATGCCTATGATATCGGTTTCATCTGAAACGAAATCCTCGGCCTTAAGAAACAACTACACTTTTTTGAAATGGCGAATGGCAAATCGGCTTAATATCTCGTGGGCATCAAAGAACGGGTGGAGCAGCTTGAGCAAGAAAATGTATATCTTAAGCAACGGATTGCAGAACGTGTATCTTCTTGGGACGAAACCTCCAACAAAATATCTTGTTTGGAAAAACAGGTCGAAGAGACAAAGACATGGGCACCTCACTTCAAACCGGATGATATGGGCAGCAAACTCTCCTCACTTGCAAAACAGGTTGAAGAAACGACATCGATCCTCAAACAAGGTAATCACCCCCATATCTCAGCCTCTAATTTGGAGACAGTTTTGGATGAACAAGCTAGAAGAGCTAAAAAGGCTCTTAATATTAGAGTAAGAGGCATTGCCAACGGCGGTAAACCAATAGACAAAGCTACAAATTTACTCGTTTCCAAGTTATCTCATGTTGTTGATGGTTTTGATAAGGCATGGCGTAGTAAATTTGATGACAACGTTCTTTTTATCAAATTTCGCTCTCTTCAACATCGCAATGCAGCCCTTCGGCTTAGAACAAAACTCAAAGGCACTTTCATTTATATGGATGATGATTTGACAAATACCCAATGGTTAGCAAGGAAAAAGATTATTCTTGAAGCAAAAGAAAAAGGGCAAAGGGTGGGTCGTTTTTATCGACGACAAACCAAGATATTTCGACCTCCTCTCACGCTAGGAACTTGGGGCTCCCGAGTTTAGGAGCTGCCCGAGATCCCCTACCATTTTGAGACTTGGCTTCTAGAATTGCAATGGTTTTTTATCATCATCATCGGCAAGAGATTTTACTGATTTTATAAGCAAATGTGACATTTTGTTGTTGGCTGAAACCCATGAGTCATTATATCATCCTCTTCCACATATACAAGATTACTCTTGGCATTCTGTTTTTTGCCCATTTGTTAGGGGAAAAACCTGTCGTGGATCTGGCGGAGTAGCTTCTTCATACAGAGACACTGCAGCTAAGATGGTTAAGCAAGATCCATATGCTCGATATATATGGCTACATACTATTAGTTCATTATTGGGATTACCTCAAGACATTTATATGGATGTATGTTACTTTGCTCCACAGACTTCAGCGTTTGCTGAATTTGGTGGGGAACCATTTCAGGCACTCTCAAATGATATTGCTGTTTTTTCTCAACAGGGCTACATTTTACTAGTAGGAGATTTCAACGCCCGTACTAGCTCCAGACAGACAGAATTTCATGCATATACTGACTTTCTTCAGCTTCATCCTCTGGATATGGGACTTGATCGAGTATCACAAGATGCACACACTTCAGTTACATCTTTTGGAGAGCAGTTGATTACTCTTGCGGAGACACATTCTCTTGCCATCTTGAATGGCCTCACACAATGGCCTTCCTCATTAGCGTTTACATGTTATCCTGATGGTGGAGGACATAGTGTAGTTGACTACTTTATTGGATCACCTGCTTTGATCCCTCACATCTTTGATTTCTCCATTACACCTCCTACCATTTCTGATCACTCACTCCTACGCCTCTCACTGGGTCACATAACCCTGTCTCCTAAAGTTCCACGCTCCTCTTCTACTAACAAACGTGTTCCTTTTACTCACTCTGGACTCGCCAACTACACCACAACCCTATCCCAACTACTTACTAACTTCCCTTTCATGGCATCAGTTGAGCAACAAGCCACTTTTCTCTCTAAATCCCTCTTATCTGCGGTGTCCTCATCTTTCCCCACCAAGACGATATCATCTCATAGACGTGTTCACAACCGCTAGTATGATGCAGAATGTCACTCTCTTCACAAACATGTGGTATATGCCAGACTACACTCCCCTACAACACTCAAACAACACCAGAAAAAGTATCATAAAGCCACCAGAACAAAGAAGATAACATACCTACAATCACTCTGCCAAAGGTTGATCGACTCTTTAGATTCCCCTTCCTCCTCCTTTTTCTGGAAACATTTCACCAGATCCTTTTCGACTTTGGCCCCCATAGCAACTGAATCTTGGGTCGAATATGCCACAAAACTTTATACCTAGACTCCCCTCCTAACTTACTCTCACCACGACCTGCCCGCTGCACGCTTTTTACTCCACACATGGTTGAAAATGCCATTAACCATGCCAAACTTTATAAAGCCACTGACTATGATTCTCTAAACGTGGATTTCCTAAAACCTGTAGCACATCTTATCTCACCCTTTATTGCTCACTCATTTAACATTGTTGTGACCTCTGGTTTTCCAATCCGGACTTGGAGGGATCTTACTCGTATCCAGATTCTCATGCTTAGCAGGATGATTAGGGCTAAGCCCTCGGTGCCACATGATATCATATTAGCGGAGTTTGCTTCCCCTCCCCTGGTCATCGGTGCTATGTTTCAGATCATTACCTTTCTTCACAGGATATCAGAGTTAGACACTTCCAGATATATTGTTGCTGCTCTCACTTCGTCACGCACCATTGCTGGACAGGGGGCCAAGCATTCTTGGTTTGGCAGTGTCTCAGCCCTTCTTCGGACTTGGGGCTTATCCGTACTTGATCTTCCGAGCGGAACCTATGCTTATATCAGAGAACATATATATCGTAGCTACATACGCACTATATGGTCACAGCCTGACCCTCACAAGGTCAAGATACATTTCTATGGCACACATCTACTACGTTTGGATACTACGGGTACCCCTGTCCTTCCAGCATATCTTACACAACCATTATCTTTTGGTCTATGGTACCGTATGGGACAGCTCCGAGTCTCTTCTCATCAGCTGGCTATTGAAACGGGTAGATACACGGACACTCCCAGATTACAGAGGATATGTCAGCTTTGTTCTCTTCATGAGATAGAGGATGAGTTCCATTTCATCTTTCGCTGTCCAGTATATTATGAGATCAGGGGGCGTTACCATTGTTTATAAAGAGATAACCCTCTCACGCTGCGATCGTTCCTCGAGTATCCAGACTCCAGATGTATACTCTACGAGCTTCACTTTCTACCTATCATAGATATGGATCACAGCCAGGCTCATATTACCCAGTTTTTCCAGAAGCGAGACAAAGAGGACATTTCCGTTTTGGATTTTGAAGTCCCCACTCGGAGATCGAAGACACAGAGAGTCTCACATACTTCTGCTAGTTCCAGATTCACCAGATCCTCACGGGCTTCTCGCCAGTCTACAACACGCTCCACTACTACTATCACTCATTATTTTCAGCTTACTTGTAGCTAGTCTCCTCCGCAGAGCAGGTGGTTAAGCTCTTGCATTGTACCCTCGCAAGCTGGTGGTCAAGCTTGGATACTTCTTCTTAGAGATAGCGAGATAGATATGCTAGTTTTTTGTCTTCTTTTCTGTTTACTACTACATAAGTCCGTATGCGGACAATGCTCCTCACCTTTTCTATTCTCTTTTGTCTTATGTACCTTTGGGTACCAAAAGACGTTAATAATAATAATTCTAATTCTAACTCTCTCTCTCTCTCTCTCTCTCTCTCTCTCTCTCTCTCTCTCTACTCGAGAATCATCATTTGTATTCTCTCTCTACCCGAGAGCATTTTATTTAGTTTTTTCATCACAATTTGGCTCTTGTTTGTACAAGATAATCACCAATGACCCCTTGAAAAACTTCAAATCTTTGTTGGTCTTTTGTCAGATGCGGATTTTGACCTACGGTTTGATTTACAATTTCAATTTTTGCCAATTCTTTTCCAATCTTTGTTGGTTCTTCGTGAAAAGATCTTGCCCCCACCTCCAATCCAACTAATGGCAAGATTTTAAGCTTGACCCGATGAAGCAAGTCGTTGGCAATCCTGCTCTACGTGCTCGGGCAAGGGAATATCTGGCTGTCTATAACTACAGGCTTCTTCACCGGTAAACCATGTTTATTGGCTGTTTAGTACTCATTTAACAGCTTCTGCATCAATTGATCTAGCCGTGAAGACCCATAGAAAGTCCCATCCTTTCAGCAGATAGTAGTCTTCTTCAACATGAGCATAGCCTTCTCGTAGCAATGCAAATCCTTCAACACACTTGTGTTAGCACACCAAGTGATTAAGCATGCAGTGGAGTTTGGTAACGATTCTACCTTCAAAGATTGCCTTTTTGTAGGGATTGTAGCAACAAATTTCTCTCTTGCATGCCAATGATGCAACCTATCGATGATCAAGTGACTAAATCTTCATTATTTGTCCGTAGCGAATATCTGATTGTGTAGTAGTATAGAATTATTGCCAACAAAACTTCAACTCTTGTTCCGTAGCAAATTTTCACAAGTCATTGCTCAACGCAACTGAAACATGTAGTGGACTCTTATCTCTCTAGCAGCGATGGTCAATGGTCATAGACCATTCTTCACAAAGACGCATAATTTTGCAACCTATTAGATAGCAAAATTCTCTTCTTCTTGTCAATTTCCTCCTTCTACGTAGGTAGTTGCGGATTGGATCGGCGTAAGCAGCTCGTAACCACTGATCTGCAATATCAATAGTTCTCTGGGGAGGGTTTCCAACAAAGCGGTTAAGCTTAATGTCCTTGTCTTCAGGATAGGCCGGAGGATACACAGGACGTACAGAAAAAGACAGAAAAGGATATGGATATGGTGGAGTGTACTGAGAGGATGACACATAACTTCCAGTCACAGTCGAGAGCATTGCTCACATCTCTGCGATGCTCCTCTCCATACTGTCCAATGCGGGCTCTAACACTATCACGACCAAAAACAGCCCTCTAGTCATAACATGCCGGCTTGGGTGGAATGATCCTAAGAAAACTTATTAGGGGTAACAAGTAAACATTACTTCCAACACTATACACTTTACGATGACACTTATGCCTCAAACATTCCTTACAAATAGTAGAGGAAAATGATTATAGTAACTTTTACATAATCATCCATAGCAATGGTTTATCAACTATTCTGAATCACAACTGGCCAAACTCCATTCTTAAATGTACTTAATGTATAAAAAGATCTTTTTATGTGCACATACCATATTGCATCAAATTCATATGATTATTGGCATACCTCTGTAAAAGCACAAATCCTGACAATAATCCCCACAAATGGGCGCTGCCCTTGGTACTAATTTCCATGCTTTTTTTTCTCTATCTAAAAGCACTGCAGATTGTGCAAAAGCCCTTGTGAGTTAGCGCTATGAAAAGTCTTCTGCTCCTCACACTTAGCATCTGAAGTAAACTCCAGTTTCTTCCTCCTGCTAGGCTCTTTACAAATCCGGGAATGGAATATCACACTTTCAGAGGCTTTTTTTTTGAACGTGCTACAAGCATGACATAAAAAAACTGACATGATCTGGAAAAAAAAAATTTAGATCTCTCACTCCGGTCAGATTCTGGCATATATATATCCTAAACTTTTCACTCATACTATTGTCCTCATGCTATTCTAGCATACAAATGGGACAATTTATTAATTTGAAGTCATCTGACCCTCAACTGGTAGGTCTGGGAGCATGTTTGATCTTTTACCTAAACCTAAATAGTATTTCCAAAAATGCTGCTATAAACCCCTTTGAATTTCTCATAACTCCATGGAAACACCTCATGGTACTCACCAAACAATGCCATCAACCGTCAGTACGTACTACATTTAATACGACTCAATACCAATACAGATGGTAGATAATGGTTCAGCAAAATGAATTTGTAAAATCTTCAAATAAGGTACCTCCTGTACTATATGAACACACTCAATGAGATCAAAAAAAAATTTGAACCAATTTTCAATCTTCTCATGATCCATTATCGCTTCATAAAAGCTACATCTTTTAGTATACCCATAGCCACAAATGCTTTAAATGTCCTCTAAATGTTGAGTACTACAAAATCTATTTCAATAGTCAAGCCAGTCTACCAACCATGTACTTTCTTTGCTGATTTCAACAACGTTCTACGCACATTAAAATAGGATATAAACACCTGTGTGCTTGGTGGTCTCATAAGCACAAAAGAAAAAAGAAACTCCACCAACCAACATGTCCAAAAATCTCATATTTCTCAAAAGAGAATTTTTGTTTTGATTAGCCATTCTAATTACCATGTTAGTCAGATGCAATTTCACCATCTGCTCACACATTAGCAATCTGCACACTGATTGATGGTGCAACATCATTCTCATCAAAAACATTGGCACTGAGTCCACTGAAGTTGCAGCAACTTGTGGTTCTTGATCTCTGGTAGCCATAGCTACATGGGTGTCTTGAACTCCAAAAGATGCTCCCACAGTTTTACCATAATCCTTAATGGATCTCACTGAATCACCAACATAAGGAGCAATATGCACGAGTTCAACTGAAGAGGTGTTAAGTTTAGTTTGAGTTATCAAATCTTTGCAGTCTTCTGAACGGTCGGACTGCTTAATTTCATCATCATTTTGCCTCAAGCCTTAAATCAGCTCTCTGGTTGTAGCCCTCAACATGTTCCACTCTGAAATGATTTCCAGTAGTGATTTTCATAGAGGATCAATCTGTTCTTTCTAAAATTCTGATGTCTCTGGTACATAATGTCTTGTTCAGTGGTATCTCGATCGTGACCATCTTAAACCCAACTTGCAAACCAGAAGTTGAAGCACCGAAATCATTCCCTTGAGGAATATTCAGCTGCTTCAGACAGGGTGATTGAGCTGCTTTACCTAGTTGAAAATTATTTATTTATCAACTGTTGATGCCAAACTTCACATTCAAATGTTTCAATACTACGACAATAAATGCGTATGTCATCAGGCTGATCTCTTTCTTCCATAATCAATTGAGTTACTGGTGGTGTTTGCTGATTCTTTATGAACATCATTTTTGTATTCATCACATATCCTATCGAATTTGGTTGCATGTAAGTTATCTGCACTGATGCAACCATGTTTATAAAACATATATATGAACTTTGAGAACCACAAATAGGTTGCGTGCCATTGACATTGATACCCGCCATTTAAGTTCAAATATTACATGTACGCATTGAGTGTTGTTATAATACATGTTACAATAACTGCAATACTTACGTAAGCAATCGTGCCTATAATGACCCTCTTGCCTTCAATGCCTTGAGAAATATTCATGGTAGCAGTCAAATTCCACCTTTACCTCTGGTACTTTCGTATTACCTTTTCTTTATTCACCTCTTTCTTATGCTTAATATCATTAAATTTTGGTTTCCCTTTCTTGTTTTCTTAGTTTTCTTTTCATCCTCTAAGATGAAGATAATTGGACTGATTGTCTAGCAATGCTTTTATCAGACTATACAATTGACAAAGAGGACTAGTATTAAAAAATATCACTTGAACACTCATGCATGGGTCTGCAGAACAAGGAATGAGTAGGCATCATATGCAACAAAAAGTACAAGAGATTCTCAAAGTTGTAAAAATTTGAAATGCCAGAAGCCTAAAGGCAAACAAAGAGAAAACTCAGGTAATAATTGAATGAATGAGAAATATCGTAGAAAAATGGAAATCGCCATATGGTGCTACATCAGTCTTGATGTGGTAAAACCAAGATATAGCCAAGGGTGGAGATAATAACACAACAATAAGCAACTTATATTATTGGTGTAGTGTGATGTAAGTTGACAATGACCAGTTGACTGAATGACTGTCACATGCAATGAAAGCCTGTGACGAAAAAGTGTCCAACATACCAACAGTAGCCATGGTAACTATAGCCCAATATAATGCAGTTATGTATCTCTTTCCAAGGCCAATTTCACGAAAATTGTGGTATGTATAGCGCCCAAGTGACAGGCTTCCAATCCACGTGTATCCTTCTGATGATGCAGATAAAGTTGTTGCAAGATAATAGAAAATACAAGCAGCAGTATGCGTGCAATAGAGCTCGACGGCCAGCAACTTCAAAATTCTTGCAGCAAAATAGTTGATGCGTATATCTTTTTCAAGTTTTTGGAAAAATGTGTCTGCCTTCCTCACACGATAAAGACGCACCCACATTCCAAACCTTATTACCTCCTTTCGCCCTGACATCTAAAATTCATGCATAAAATTTTAGAATACTGTAAAACATGATATACAAACTTGAAAGCTACCTGTAAACAATGAGTATTAGTTATCTCTGCATCCATGACAATTAGTAGCCAAAGTCCAGACAACAGCATGCAGGAAACCATCAGTAAAAGGTAAGGCATTTGAGTAACAACACAACCTCAATCTACCAAACTTTGCAATATTGCCAGACATGATAGAGGACTTCACTCATAAGGTTAAAGTCAATGCCAACGTTTTCTATTTTGAAAGTTTTCCATGTAGAAAATTTCCTTAATGATGGAAAAGAAAAGCTCCTGGGTCCAGAAGTTCGAGTGCAATCAGGAAGCTGTGCATCAAGTGCTTGCGCAACTACGAAATGCTTCAATACACTGGAAATTGTCTCAGAATGAATGGGAAACTCCACAAGAGCTGCTCTTAACAAGAAACTTGATCTTTCCTTGGAACAGTGACCCTTTATAATGGTTTGGCTCCCCCCCCCTCAGTCATCTCATCATTCATGTGTTTTTTTGATGAGATAAAGGATGTCACTTTCTTCTTACACATAGTTGATTCATCTTCAAATGCAATTTGAAGTCCATCATGGTAAATCTGTTTATACTCAAAAAAAATTCTTCATCCTTAAAAGAAGTTTCAAAGCAGAGAGGCAACTTCCAGGCATTTTATTTATTTGTTCTAAATCATCACCTAACTTTTGGAGTACTTCTCCGGGCTTTGTGTTGCAGTCCTTAACAAATGTATACAGTGAGGTTTTGCACTTTGACATTTATGGCTCCAGTAACCAAAATGACCACAGAAGAATGGTTTGCTGCACTAAATCACTTGAGCAAGTTTAGGTTGTTCTGCATAGGAATGTTAGATAGACTAGAAACTTTACGTGTTCAACAGCTGATGACTTGATATCTGGCTAGTTTGGAGATGTAGGCTCCGAGCCCCTTATTACCTCTTTTTTCTCGAGGAGATGTTCTAGAGTATACTGAGAGTGAGACACTATCTAAGGACAAGTCTGATATCACATCCCATGACCTGATCAGAGGCAGCGTTTACGACTATGCTCAAGAGCTGTTCAAAGACCTCATTGGACCTGGTCTGTGGACACTACTCCATCGCTGGTTGGCTGGCTCACTGATGCTAGCTGCTTGTTGCAAACCTAAAGTGCTCCAACTAGCTGCCATCATTGGCAAAGAATCGGAAGGGGGGCATCTGTCCCTGCTCAATCTTTTGACTCCACCGCCTCAGCCTCAATGGCTTCTGCACCTGCTATGCCTCAGCCATCTTTAACTTCTACATCTTCACCTTCTCCTTCTATGCCAGGGGCAGTCCCTATCTCTCTGTCAGACCCTATTCTCGCTAATAGTGATTCTACTACAGCTCTTCCTATGACCCCACATAACCTAGAAGCATCTCTGCCTCCAGCCTTTATGATCTCTGTCATTCATGTAGATCAACTACAGTCATACGAACATCTTAACAGCCATCGAGAAAGACTTGTTTCTCTTGAGGCTATGATACATGTTGTTCAATTGCACCTTTAGAAGCTAGATACATGAAGTTGCAGTTATCAAAAGCGTCTTCTTCTCACACAGCTACTTCAGCTAAGATCCAACAGCTTGAGAATCAAGTGGAGCAACATCATACTCCTGTCCAAACTTGGGCAGATGTACTTAAAGGTTTGAATACTGCTATTCCTCCACCTCCACCTTCATTTATCTCAGCTACATTTGCTGAGAGCCGTCCGCGAGAGCAGAAAGCTCTTAATGTTCGGGTTAGAGGTATCGTGAATTCCCAAGATGCTGTTGGCAAAGCTAAGCAGTTTTTGGAAGAGACTCTTCAGCACCACAACAAAGGTATGGAAACTGCTTGATGGACTAAGAAGGATCAAGATACTCTTGTTATATGCTTCACCTCAATGTCTCACCTCAGTGTCTCACCATCGTGAAGTGTTGGAAAAGAGATCTAAGCTGCGGGATACTAAACTATACTTGGACGAAGACCTTACTTTCATCCAAATGCAGGAGCGTAAAAAGGCAAGACAGGAAGCTATAGCAACTGGAAAGCGATTTATGTATTGTGATGGCATAATCAGATTTGTAGATCGTAAAGCTACTGCTATTCATGAGAGTTTGAATTTTGGGATAGAATCAGAGTTAGAGAAATGAAGAGAGGTCTAGTTGAACTTGTAAATGTCTTTGCACCATACAATCCTGGCCATAAACTCTCTTCTTAGTTCGCTGATTGTTTTTAGTTAAGTTGTTGACGACATTGATCCGTCTTAGTTCCATCTCTTTATGATGTACTATTTGGTCTTATATGCCTTAGGGCATGGAAAAGACGTTAATGAAACTCTCTCTCTCTCTCTCCCCCCCCCCCTGAATACTTCCTTTTTCTCAAGTAGACACCCCAAAGCAAACACTAAGATTGCAAAGTATGAGATAGATATCTCGTCCGGAGATTAGCATCGATAAAGTTTTGCCTACCATTTCTATTCCTAAGAAGGGAGTTTGTGAGGCTTGTGTTTCTGGAAAGGATCATCAATTACGACTTCCTAAGGTGGGCACACGAGCAAACGAAGTTTTGGAGCTAATACACACTGATCTATTTGGGCCTATGCAGGTGGAGTCAATTAGTCATAAACTTTAGTTATGACTTTTGTTGATGATTATACTTGTGAAATTTGGGTATATTTTTTTGCCAAGAAGAGTGAAGCTTTTCAATTTTTTAAAGTTTGATAGCAATGGTATAAAGACAGTTAAATCATCACATAGAATTTCTTTCTTCCAACAAAGGAGGAGAGTACATGTCTACCATGTTTTCTGATTTTCACAAAGTTTGAGGGATTCAAAGACAATTTTCTGCCACTAGTACACCTCAGGAGAATGGGGGTGCAAGGCATAAGTATAAAACAATTGTCAAATGTGCTAGAACTATGCTAAAGGCTAAGGGTGGAGATAATAAATTTTGGGCTAATGCAATTCACATAGCTGTCTATGTTTTGAACAAGAATCCTACCAAAGCTGTTGAAGGTAAAACTCTTGAGGAGGCGTATGCAGCTATCAAGCCAACTATTGGTCACTTGTGAGTCTTCTCGGTAGTCTAGTATGTGTGCATATGAAAACAGATTCAAGAGGAGCTTGTGTTTGAAACTTTCATGCCACCTACATCACCTGTGAAGAAGCTTCCAAGGTGGCATTATGATCTTATCTAGGAGTAGGGCAAGTGAAAGTTATCAACCTGAATCAAGTGAACCAAGTTTCCAAAGACTAGCAAGAATTTGGGGTAAGCAAGGTAAGTAGTGTCTTGATCCATCTCATGCGGCAAGTTGTGCTTTTGTGGCTTCTACGATAAAAGTAGAGGATTTTGATTCTTACACAAAAGTTGTTGAAGAGACAATTTGGCCAAAGGCTATGAATGCAGAGATGGATCAAATAACCAAAAATAGGAGATGGGATGTTGCTGGTAAGAAGATCATTGTTTGTAAGTGGATTTATAAAGTAAAATTTAAATATGATGGCTCTATAGATAAGCATAAAGCTAGGCTTGTAGTTAAGGCCTACACTCAGCAGGAAGGGACAGCTTATGGAGAAACCTTTGCACTTGTGTATAATTGAGCACACAATACCACATTACTATGGGAGCGGTGAAAGTCTTTTGGAGATCGTTTCTTATGTGTGTTGTGCTCTTCTTTCATTAATTGTTGTTTCAAAACTTTGAGAATCTTGTCTTGGGTTTGTAGGAATTTGGTATCTAGCAAGTAGCATCCTCAGGGTCTTACAGGCCCAACTCACAACTAGCTCACATGAGTTAGTGTACTTAATGAGTACAATAACTAGATATTGGTTCCACTAAGTTTTTGTTAAAGATATGGTTAAAGAGACCACCTAAGCCTTCTGGGAAGATGCAAATTTATACTTGGCATGAAGAGAACCAATGGAAGAGAGAGAGAGAGAGAGAGAGAGAGAGAGAGAGAGAGAGAGAGAGAGAGAGAGAGAGAGAGAGAGAGAGAGAGAGAGAGAGAGATTTATTAATGTCTTTTCTAGTGCCGAAAAGCACATAAGATTGGATAGGTACATCCCAAGTGTGATAAATCCATGTAGGAACATAAATATCTAAAAATCTCAAAATAAAACTAACATAACAATCTAACTAAACTCTAAACTCTGCTCTCATGTGTGAGATCTCTACATAGGCTAAATATACAAAGCATAGGTCCCGCGGTACTGGGTACCGCAGGACCGTACTGGTACCGCGGTACCATGATGGTACTGCGGTACCACAATATATTAATATTTTTATTATTTAATATTTTAAAATTTTTTTTACCTAAACCTACCCGCCCCCCTCGCATTTCCTCTGAAATTTTTTTGCGCCCTCCTCCGCCCTGCCATCGCTACTGGTTTTGCCTGTCTGCCTTCGATTCCTTGCGTCGCCCTTCGCCCACGCAACGCCCTGCCTTGCATCTGACTTACTTCGCCCTTCCTTCACCCATTCTCAACGTCTCTCCAACAGTGAACCCTGCTGTTTTTTTTCCAGCAATCCATCCTTCCAGCTTTAGCTTCATCTGCATTTTTTCCCTAGTTTTCTCCATCGCAATGGTGCAATCCGACCTTTCCGGTCTGTGGGACGAGGTAGACATTGTCAGGCGGGTTGCCGACAAGAGCAACAAGACCGGTCAGAAGATCGTGCGTTGCCGATATTGCCTCGTCGAATTTGTTGCGTCCCTCACTCGCCTTAAAGGCCACCTGCTCGGTGCACGTGCCAAAAATGGTGCCACCTTGAATGCTGCCCCTTGTGGCAGCATGACCGTCCCCGACAGGCAGCGACTACTAGACACCTACGGGCCGCGGCTCGTGGCGGGGGAGAACACCATTTCGGAGGGCGTTCTCCGGTTTTGCACCGCTCCTTATGTGGCTGACCCAGAGTTGCTGCCCCCTTGGCTGGCATGCACGAGGACCTCACATCGTCCATACCCCCTGTGCGGCGCACGGCATAGACCTTTTGATGGGAGACATAGGTGCACTTCCCTGCCATCGTCCGCGAGGGCCTCTTCCTGGTGACTTTTGTCACCCGGAAGAGGCGTGTTCTTGCCATGTTCTGGGTGTTCAGCCATTTGGACCTCTGTAAGCCAGCCCCCACACGCTTGGCATTTGACCTGGTGGTCATCGACCGTCTGATCAGGTGCAGGGCACAGCTTCTACAGATGGTTGCCAGTGATCTTTGGCGTGCCAGTACGTTTCAGCACACGGAGGATGGGGAGCACTTTTCTTCCACGGTGAGGGGAGACCAGTTCTGGAGGGATGCACAGACATTGTCAGGACTGCTTCGACCACTCTACATTGTGCTCCGCATGGCTGACAGCGAGGGGTCCACACTTGGACTGGTGTATGAGCTCATGGACCGGATCGGACAGTTCCTACAGCTGCCCATCTTGCAGCCAGAGAGGTAAGCGAAATTGTTCTTTATCTTTTCAGTGTTTGCTAGTTTGTTTTTATGTCGATGTTAAGTTTTTTTGAAAATTTGCTTCGTCTTCGTGCACGATGACGGAGCTGAGGTTCATCTGGGAGACGCGGTGGAACTACTTTCACAGGAGTATCCACAGCGTTGCACACATCTTGCGCATTGCAGGTGATGGGCTATTCCCCCATAGCATGTTGGTTTACGTGTCACTAAAATGTAGGTGATCAGACGGTCGATGACCACCAGGTCGAATGCAAAGCGTGTGGGGGCTGGCTTACGGAGGTCCAAATGGCTGAACACCCGGAACATGGCAAGAACACGCCTCTTCCGAGTGACAAAAGTCACCAGGAAGAGGCCCTCGCCGACGATGGCTCTAACCTAGGGAAGTGCACCTATGTCCCCCATCAAAAGGTCTATGTCGTGCGCCGCACAGGGGGTATGGACGATGTGAGGGAACTCGGCCTCTAGCAGGACACCCATCTGAACATAGTTGGTGGCATTGTCCGTCACCATCGAAGACCCAATGACGCCGTACATGAAATCTGCAGATATGACTCTCCCCCCTCTACTGCAATCCACGGCTCTCAAAAACTGTGTACCCATGCAGCTAGAGACCAAGATGTTGAGGATCGGCCTCCTCCTGACATCAGTCCAGCCATCGGACATGATGCTGCATCCATATGTGGCCCAGTGGCGGCGTAGAGGCTCCATCTCTCTGGACAAGGACTCTGCCTCTCTGTCCATGTGCGGCTGATGCGCGCCGCGAATGGTCTGCTGCACAAGGGCTCTACCTGGTGGGCGACGGGGTTGTGGACCTCTAGCACGGTGCACCAACCGTGACAGGAATGGACGATGACGCGACAGGCTGGGCACTAGTGGATGCATCGGCTGTAGACGTGGAATGGGGAGAGTGGGATGCACTGGTAGGGATGGGTGCAGCAGCATAAGTGGGGTGCACTGGTGGAGGGGCAAGATCTGGCATGGGATACGAAAACTGCTGGCTAGGGAGATCATCCGGATGGGAAGGGAAAGAAGAAGGGATCTCATCCACATCCTCGAAGGCCTCGTCGGTAGCATCCTGGGCCTGCTCGGGTGGCGGAGAATCCATGAGAAAATCGTAAACTGGGGGCGTGCGAGCAACAAGACGTGGTGGTGGAATCGCAGTGGCAACTGGCGGACGTGATGGGACGGGATCCACCGGAATGGGTGCAGATGGGGGTGCGTGTGGCGGAACTGTCTGAGGGGGATGAGGGGCAATGGGACGAGATGAGGATGGACTCCCTCTCCTCGTGCGTGCCAGCCAAGCAGGCAGCAACTCTGGGTCAGCCACATAAGGAGCAGTGCAAAACCGGAGACACCCTCCGAAATGGTGTTCTCCCCCGCCACGAGCCGCGACCCGTAGGTGTCCAGTAGTCGCTGCCTGTCGGGGACGGTCATGCTGCCACAAGGGGCAGCATTTGTTACGAGCTCGTAACCAGTGCCGAACCCTAGAGAACACAGATAGGTCAGATACCACAGTCAGGGTCGTGTCCAGCGTACATGACCAACAGGGCAAGACAGTGTGAGTAGTGTGCCCCAGCACGGTCCATAGCCATGGCGGGCCTAACACAGCCTAGGGACCCTGTCAGCAGGATAGGGCCCCCAGTTGGGTCCCGACGTGCAGTCGGCCACGTCAGTGCCACGTGGCCGACACTTGGCAGTAGCATGCTACCAGTCCTCACACTGGGCTAGGAGGGGCTTACTCTATATCAGGGAGTAGGCAAGGTTGGGTGGATCAGTTAGTGTTTGCCCTACTGTGGTGTTAGGATCTATTACACTGGTATCAGAGCCATCTCCATCCTAGGGAGTTCAGGACAGCAGTAGAGAAAGCTATCAGAAGATAGGAAAGATTTCTCAGATTCTCAGGAAAGAATTGAGGAGGAAAATTGCTGTAGGAACAGCTTTCAAATCCTTGAAATTTGCTGGGAATTTACAGTTGTTTGAGGCACAATCCCTTGTAGAAGCTCAACGCTGAAAAATCAGGGATTTACCCTTGATTTTTATGTATCAGTTGTGGATTTTTGAGCACATTTTAAATAGAAAACGTGGAGCAGGTCCAGCGCTGCCAAATTGGGTGGAAACTTCGAATTTGGAGTGAAATTTTCTGGAATTTGGAGCGGATCTGAGACAGAATCGTGGGTGCAGGTCCAGCGCTGAAGGTCTTTGGCAGAAACCACAAGTTTGCAACTGTTTTTGGGTCCTAAAACGGGAATTTTGGAGCAAAAAGTATACACCTCAGACAGCGAGGGAAGGGGCCAAGACGATCAGAAGTTTGTTTCTTTTTCTTGGTACCTTGATCTCTGATTTTTCCGGACAGCAGATCTGAAAGCAGTGGAGGAAGAGCTGAAAGGGCTTTTCTTGATTCTCTCTATGGAAGTACAGTTCTCAGAAAGAGCTAAGTTTTCTTTTAGACTTTCTTTCCTTCAGAAGTTAAGGTAGCTCTCTTTCAGTTCCGAAGATGACCACTCCTCAGGGACCTGATCAACCCCTGGAGAGAGGCTTCGACGAACTTGAAACAGAAGCCTTGGCTTACAGAAAAGGGAAGGAACCCATGGAAGTGTTATGATGGGGCAACCCATAATTTCATCAACCACACCCTGGTTAAAAAGCTTAAACTACCAGAAGTACCTAGTCAGCATAGGTACATAGTTTCATTAGCTAAGGGTGAAGATAAAAAAATATGGGAAACTATGGTAAGTAAGTTAAATCTTGGTATTCAGGGGTACCAAGATCAAATAAACTTTCAGATAATGCACCTGGATCGAACAGACATTGTTCTCGGGAGAGATTGGCTCTACAGTTTAGGACCTTCCCTCCACAGAAACTATCAGGAGAACACCCTCAGCTTTCAGTATAAAGGCCGAGAGATCCAGTTGCATGGGGAGCATGATGTTCCCAACAGCCCTATGGTCTGCAGTTCAGAGCTCTGTCAGCTAATCGGAGACGAAGACCATCAGGTATTCTTATGTGACTTTCAGTTTATTCCTGAAGTTTCTATTTCCAGTTCTATTCAACAGAAAATCAGTAAATTAGAAACTTTATTGTCTAAATTTAAAGATGTTTTTCCTGAAGATTTGCCACATGGTTTACCACCTAGCAGAGAGGTAGATCATGTAATAAACCTAGTACCAGGTACAGCACCTGTTTCTAAACCTCCGTATCGGGTCAGCCGAACAGAGGATGAAGAAATAACTAGGCAGTTAACAGACTATCTTGGGAAAGGCCAAATTCAGACCAGTAGTTCACCATGGGCCTCACCAGTCCTATTGGTGAAAAAGAAGGAGGGGTCTATGCGTCTTTGCGTAGATTACAGAGCCCTCAATAAAGTCACAATTAAGAATAAATACCCTATGCCTCGGGCAGACGAGTTGTTTGATCAACTCGACGGGGCTAAGTTTTTCAGTAAAATAGACCTTAGATCGGGATATCATCAAGTCTGTATAAAATCGGAAGATGTCTCGAAAACAGCTTTTAGGACTCGTCACGGTCATTATGAGTTTAAGGTGATGCCATTTGGGCTCACAAATGCTCCAGCTACCTTTATGACCTTGATGAACAGTGTCCTCAGACCATACTTGGGTAAGTTTGTAGTCGTATTTTTAGATGACATCCTCGTCTACAGCAAAACGAGGAAGGAGCATCTAAAACACCTCAGAAAGGTGTTTCGACTGCTCAGAAAGCATAAGCTTTATGCTAAACAATCCAAGTGTGAATTCTTCGTTGAAGAAGTAGCATATTTGGGTCACATTATCTCTTCAGATGGGATTAAGATGGACCCAAATAAGGTTAAAGCCATACTCAGTTGGCTGAGACCTCAGAATATTTTGGAACTTCAAATCTTTCTTGGTCTGGCGGGATATTACAGACGATTTGTCAAGGAATATGCTCAGATAGCAGTCCCTATGACAAATCTTCTTAAGGGGAAGGGAAAGGAGTTCATTTGGGAGTCTGCACAACAGGAGAGCTTTGATGCTCTCAAAACAGCCTTAGCTACAGCACCAGTCTTAAAAGTCGTCGACCCCAATCAGCCATTTGTGGTCGAAACAGATGCTAGCGACTTTGCAGTAGGCGCTGTGCTAACTCAGGGTGGACGACCAGTTGCGTTCGAGAGTAAAAAACTCGAGCCAGCTCAGACTAGGTACAGTGCCTATGAAAAGGAACTCTTTTCTATAGTCCATGCCCTTAAGACTTGGAGGCATTATTTGTATGGTGCCAACTTTGAGGTCCTGACAGACCATGAGAGTCTCAGATACGTTTGCAATCAACCTGAGCTTAGAGGTCGGAAAGCTCGTTGGGCAGAGTTGATGCAAGAGTTTGACATGTCTATCAGATATAGGCGTGGAAAATTCAATACAGTAGAAGATGCCCTTAGCAGAATGCCTATGATAAACGAGCTGAGTTTTACTCAGATTCGTAATGAGTTACTCGAGTCCTTGAGAGGGAAATGCCAGCATGATGCATTCTTCTCTATTATCTGGAACTCAGTCCAGAACAGACAGTTACAGACTCCAGAACCAGTTCCCGGGGCTGGTGCCAGTTCATCCAAGAATACGGCAGCTTCCGTTGAGGATGATGATGAGTCCGAGTATACGTCGTCAGATGACGTTGAGGATTCTGAGCCTGTATTACCCAAGCAAACCCCAGTGGTTGAGGGTCAGTTGACTCAAGGATTCAAATGGAAACAGTATTCCATTCAGGATGAGTACTTGCTCTATAGAGATAGAGTATGTGTCCCCAATTCAGAGGATTATAGGCAGCAGGTCCTATATGAAAGGCAGGAGGGTTGTTGCATCCCTTAGAAATACCAGCTGGTAAATGGGAGAGTATCTCCATGGATTTTATAGTAGGCCTGCCTAAAACCCAAAAGGGTAATGACGCTATATGGGTCACAGTTGACCGTCTGACCAAAATGGCTCATTTTATTCCGACCAAAACAACCGTTAGAGCTCCAGAGTTAGCGAGGTTGTTTGTAGACGGGCTATTTAAATTGTACGGTCTACCTTCCGGCATAGTCAGCGACCGGGACAGTAAGTTTACTGGAAATTTTTGGAAGGCAGTATTCCATCATCTCCATACTAAACTTAATATGAGTACCACTGACCATCCACAGACGGACGGTCAAACAGAAAGGGTAAATCAAGTGCTGGAGGATATGCTTCGTGCATACGTCAGCAAGAGGCAGACTAATTGGGAGGAGTATCTCTCAATATTAGAGTTTGCTTACAACAGTACCAAACATTCAGCTACGGGATACAGCCCATTTATGCTGATGTACGGTTTTCAGCCACGCTCACCCACAGCTGTAGGGTTTAAACAAGAAAAAGTTGAAGCAGCCAGAAACTTTTTAGAAGACCTAAACCAGATGATAGAACATGCTAAGCGTAGCATTAGACAATCCCAGGATCGAACCAGGCATTATGCAGATCCACACAGACGGGATGTGCAGTTCTCCACTGGTGAGAAAGTCTACTTGAGAGTCCCAGTTGACTCTAAAACCCTCAAATCAGGAGTGTGTGCTAAGTTGTCTCCAAGGTATTGTGGTCCCTTTACCATCAGTAGGAGACTAGGCGAGGTCACCTATGAACTAGAACTCCCACACAGCAGTAAGGTTTTTCCAGTTTTTCATGTAAGTCAGTTACGAAAAGCCTTAACCAGATCAGATAATCTGGTAGGGGACAGTGTTCTAGTTCTCCCATTGGATCCTCAACAACCTCCACATGAACCAGAGGAAATTCTAGATAGTAGAGAGACGCAAACTCGTCATACTCTATACCGAGAATATCTGGTTAAGTGGAATGATCAGCCTGTTGAGAATGCCACTTGGGAAAGAGGCAGCGTCCTTTGCAAGATTTTTCCAGACTTTGTCTTAGAGGACCAAGACGGTTCTTAAGGGGGAGGGAGTGTTACGAGCTCGTAACTAGTGCCGAACCCTAGAGAACACAGATAGGTCAGATACCACAGTCAGGGTCGTGTCCAGCGTACATGACCAACAGGGCAAGACAGTGTGAGTAGTGTGCCCCAGCACGGTCCATTGCCATGGCGGGCCTAACACAGCCTAGGGACCCTGTCAGCAGGATAGGGCCCCCAGTTGGGTCCCGACGTGCAGTCGGCCACGTCAGTGCCACGTGGCCGACACTTGGCAGTAGCATGCTACCAGTCCTCACACTGGGCTAGGAGGGGCTTACTCTATATCAGGGAGTAGGCAAGGTTGGGTGGATCAGTTAGTGTTTGCCCTACTGTGGTGTTAGGATCTATTACAGCATTTAAGGTGGCACCATTTTTGGCGAATCTTTAAGGCGAGTGAGGGACGCAGCAAATTCGACGAGGCAATATCGGCAATGCACGATCTTCTGACCGGTTTTGTTGCTCTTGTCGGCAACCCACCTGACAATGTCTACCTCGTCCCACAGACCGGAAAGGTCGGATTGCACCATTGCGATGGAGAAAACTAGGGAAAAAATGCAGATGAAGCTAAAGCTGGAAGGATGGATTGCTGGAAAAAAAATAGCAGGGTTCACTGTTGGAGAGACGCTGAGAATGGGCGAAGGCAGGGCAAAGCAAGTCAGATGCAAGGCAGGGCGTTGCGTGGGCAAAGGGCGACGCAAGGAATCAAAGGCAGAAAGGCAAAAGTAGCAGCAATGGCAGGGCGGAGGAGGGCGCAAAAAAATTTCAGAGGAAATGCGAGGGAGGTGGGTAGTTTTAGGTCAAAAAAAAAAATTAAATATTAAATAATAAAATATTAATATATTGTGGTACCGCGGTACCAGTACGGTCCCGCGGTACCCAGTACCGCAGGACGTATGATATATATATATATATATATTGAATGAGTTCAGAAAATCTCAAAAGGTGGGGGAAGATTTTAAAAATTTCAAATCACACCTTTAAACTTAGTTATTCATTTTTTTTAAAGTATTAGTTTCAAAGAAACTAACTAACTTCATTCCTTCTAAAAAACCAAACGAACCTTATGCTTGCTAAGCTTAAAGATTTATAAACTAATTTTTTCCAACAGGTCTAACTCACTCTTTTTCAAGGATCACCTTGAAATAAAGACTAAAAGTAGGCCAACTTTTCAACCACATAACCAACGAAATTAAATAACCAAAAGAGCATAAGAGGGCACATGTGCACCTATTCAAGGAATCGGCTACTTAGATACCAATTATTACCAACCTCCATAGATCTCCGATAGCTTTGAAGGTTGATGCACACCCCCATACAAGTGACGATGCACCATAACTACTGTCACAAGCAAGTCTCTCCAAGCTCATGAATCCTAGAAGGCCGGTGTGTAGAATGAACCTCCCAACCATACGCACCCCCTCTTTGAGTCCTACCTGCTATTCCTGTCAACTGGCACATGGCATCCAGTTGTGGGTGATCAGTCCACTTGGCATGCATGACCATGTGACCTATGAATACTGAGTGACTCATAGGGTACCACCCCCGTGCCCCGCCACCCCGCCAAAGACCTGTGACCCGCTTGGTCACCCCGACTACTTGTCGGCTAGCATCTCGTCACTGACGGCTAGGGTCCCGATGGTCAAAACACACCGCGCCTCTGACAGCTTGTCAGGCGGCCACACCGGATCACTGCTCGTGACGCACCGACCCCAACTTGGGACAGATGTCCTCGTCGGTCACCGACCCTTGCCAATACTAGGCCTCAGGCCCTCTGGTAACTGGTCGTGCTGAGGTCATGATAGAGCCGTAACTGGGCTCTAACAATCCTTCCCTCCTCTGGCAAGTCATCGTCCTCGATGACAAACTTTGGGTAACACTTCTGCAACACCTGTCGCAACTCCCAGGTAGCATCTGACAACATATGCCCTTTCCAAGTTACTAGATACTCTTGGAGGAGGTGATTCCACAATCGTCGCTCCCTTCGATCTAGGACTCTTTCTGGCCATAACCTGTGGTGTCTTTCTCCTCTAGAGACACTAGACCTTCCACCAGGCTATCGCCATCGTGCAAACATTTCTTCAGTTTGCTAACATGAAATACGGGATGCACCTTGCATCCCACAGGTAGTTGTAGCCTATAAGTTACTTGGCTCACCTTCTTAATAAACAACCATGGTCCACAATACCTAGGAGAAAACTTGGCGCACTTTCCTGTGCGTAGCACCTTCGACTTCGAAGGGACTAGTAAATACACCCAACCATTCTCAAATTCCCGATAGGTACGGTTCTCACAAGCATACCTCTCTGCCCTAGCTATAGCCTTAGACAAGTTATCTTGTGCCATCTCTAGCTTCTGCAGCATCTGAGCCAAAAACTCTACAACACTAGGTACCCTATGCGGAATCCCTATGATTGCAGGACTAAGTGGCTTGAAACCATAATTGAGCTCAAGTGGACTCAATCCAGTAAACGCATGTCTCTTATCATTGTACACGAACTCCAATAGCAGTAAATGCTTTACCCAGTCTGCTTGCGTACCACTAACATATGCCCTAAGCATATCTTCCAAGATCTGGTTCACTCGCTCTGTCTGACCATCCGTCTGAGGATGCTCAAAGCTACTCATCCGCAACTGTGTTCCCAGCTTGGCGAACACCTCAAATCCAAAAACTTCCTGTAAACTTGGGATCCTTGTTAGACACAATGGACTTCGGAAGGCCATGCAATCTAACAATATTCTCAATAAACAACTCAGCAACTTGCGGAGCTGTGACCTTCTTGGTCGTTGCGATGAAATGAGCCATCTTGGAAAACCTGTCTACCACAACCATAATGGAATTTAATCCCTTCTGGGTCTTGGGTAGCCCAACAATAAAATCCAGAGATGCTTTCCCACCCTCAAAAAAAAAAAAAACAGCAGAGATAGATCACTCCCTGGTTCCCAAAGACGTAGTATGGATGACCGATCAAGAAAAAACTGAAGTTTTGTCAACTTTTTGCGAAAACAGGTGAAAAGACAGCACCAAATCAATGCAAACTTATGCACACTTAGGTCTGCAAACAGGCTGGAGGTACTACTGTAGTAGGTCGCCCTCCTATAAGGATTCTCGGTGCCAAATCTCAAGTCAAACAGACATACGGCGAAGAAGTTATGACGTTTCAACTCCAAAACCACTAAAAAAACTGTCCAAAATCTGTTTTTTTGAGCAAAATCAGCGATTTTGAAATTTTTTCTCAGATTTTCAGCCTCAATAGCAGCGATCCAGCACCCACAATAGCCTGCCAAAGTCTCACCACAATCTGACACCTAGGAGAAGTTACGTCCAATTGAAGCGCTGATTTTCCCCCTTCCTAGGCAGCATTGGACCTGTAGGAGAATTCTGATCTGAGAAACAGCAACTCAATCGAACTCTTGGGCTGGAGCAGCAGCGATGGAGGTCCAAGAACATCTATAACAGCTGTCTCCACGATTTCCCCCCTCAAAATCCTTCAAAAACAAGCAAAAATTAAAGATTTCTCCACTTTCTCTCTCTAGAACGGGCATTTCTCTCTCTAGAACGAGGCTCTGATACCAATTGTCACAAGCAAGTCTCTCCAAGCTCATGAATCCTAGAAGGCTGGTGTGTAGAATGAACCTCCCAACCATACGCACCCCCTCTTTGAGTCCTACTTACTATTCCTGTCAACTGGCACATGGCATCCACCTGTGGGTGTCAGTCCACTTGGCATGCATGACCTGTGACATGTGAATACTGAGTGACTCATAGGGTACCACCCCCGTGCCCCGCCAAAGACCTGTGACCCGCTTGGTCACCCCGACTACTTGTCGGCTAGCATCTCGTCACTGACGTCTAGGGTCCCGACGGGCAAAACACAATTGGTCTCTGACAGCTTGTCAGGCGGCCACACCGGATCACTGCTCATGACGCATTGGTCCCAACTTGGGACAGATGTCCTCGTTGGTCATCGACCCTTGCCAATACTAGGCCTCAGGCCCTCTGGTAACCGGCCGTGTCGAGGTCATGATAGAGCTGTAACTGGGCTCTAACAACTACCCATCCGTAGGGCACTGCAGATCCACACACTGGAGTCACAACCACTGTCATGCCTGGTCAAGCCTCCAACGATAACTGACATCCCACGTCACTAGCCATTGCCATCGGTTCTCCTTAGCATACATCTCATGGCCTAGAGATACATCCTGGTTAGTGCACATGCTCTCCATCCACCAACTCCCAGGTAGATTGAGTGAATGGAAAAAGGGGAGTCCCACCTTTATATAGGCATAGTACAAGTGGGTCCCATCAAGCACGGTCTTGTTGGCAACCCGTGACCACTTAGGATGGTGACACGTGGCACCCAAACATGTCGATAGCACCAGACCTGTGTCTTGCCCCTTGTGAGGCCGTCACTTAAGGGCGTACCATTATGGTACATAACAAATAGACACATTCAATAGAGAAACAACTTAACTAGGTCTACTAGACAAATACTACTTAGGTACTACTATGGCTATAAATAGTCACCACTTGCTCTGGTTACTCCAATATGACAACCAAATTAATAATGGCCCTCATCAAGGAAAAGATGGATAGAAATGGTATTAGACTATACCAATCTTTAGCCGAGAAATCATCTCATTATTCTAATTCAAAGGAAAGGCATATGAAGTCCCCGCTACTCCCTTTTAGGTTTCTCCAAGATCTAAAGGTATGGTTCATTGTACATGATGGAGATGAGCATTTGTGAAATCATCTTTAATCAAATGAATATATATATTTCAATCTTTCAAGAATGCTTAACATTGGAAACCTGACAAACATAACCAAATAAGAGACCAAAACTTTCTAGTGACAATAACTACTCTATATAGAGCAACACAACAATTTTTATCAGCTAATTTACTAGTAATGCATAAGCCCTACAACAATAAGATTGCAAAAGCTTTGTCAAATGTGGTGTGTATTCCATTTCACCATGCGCGCCTTATCAAGTTGGTTAAAATAGGCTAAGGACAAAAATGGACTCATATACAAAAAGGTAAAATAGGAAAATCTTAATGGATTTCGTTGTTGAATTAGAGCATACCTTGTAGAATGAGTCCCACGGTAGGCACCCAAGGATGTCCAAAACCAAATCTGTTCTTGCATATCTGCTCATATAAACAAGGAAATAATTTAAAAGATAAGGTGCACAAACCAATGTAGCTTTCCCTCCCACGATGTGACATTCTTACATCTTGCAAATACGCTAGTTTCAAATCACTAAATCACCATGAAAACCTTAAATCAACAATCTTGAAGGTTTTTTTTTTTTTTTAAACTTGCACCTTGAACTTTGAGGTTCTGTTTCCAAATCTTGTTGAAGGATGGCTATAATGATTGTATTATATATCTAGATACGTAGATGGAATATCATCATTTGAGGAATCTCCAAAAGGAAGCATATCATGGTGGTGACAAAAATATGTTGGAGTCATGGACTTTATTAAATTAGGGCCTCCATTTCCCTTGACTAACAAAAAATCACCTTACACAAGAGAACCTCATACTTTGAAGCAAGAAAAATCAATCGAGTATAATCTACGTCTATCATAAAGATCGTAGAAAACATGTTAGTGTGTTCCAAGAATATCATACCAACTAAAAGCAACTTAATGTTTGCAATTCACAATATATACATGCATCTAAAAAATTATAAGAATATGAAATTGTGCTATCATATAAGACTACAAAAGAAAAGATAAAAATAGACACCATACTACTAGAAAATCTTTGTTGCAAATTCTCATGATGTAGGAGACAATCTTAACACAGTTGAAATTAGCGGATGAAAACGATAATACTCAAACATTTTTTGTATTTGTTTGCAAGAATCATTGTTAAATGAAGTCCCTTCTCCAGTGGGAAAATATAACGATTGCTTTCTTTCAACTATGAGTGCGATAAAGAATCATTAAGATTTTAGTCATTCTTATAACCTTAATCTTTATCCAAATCTTTCATTTTTGTGTGTTGCATGAGAATTTCATAAAGGTCCTAAAAGACCTAGGCTTATCATAGTAACCTATGAGACTCCGCTGATTGACCTTTCTAAGTGGCTAAGTAGTTGCAACAAAGTGTTGCTTCCTTTGAATAAACTTACTTAAGGATGTAGATGTTCTTGTAAATGTATCTAGATTTTAAATGATTTTGTTGGTATAATAGCAAAACCCAACCTACGCTCCTTCAAGCCTATGACTTCACGACACTATACACTTAAAATCAATTTGAAAGATTTGAAGTTTTGTGTTAATAAGCTAATTCTAGATGGTTTTAGCAATATATCATCAACAATCTAATTCACTTGGAACTAATGCATTGATATAAAAAAACATTTGCTTGTAAAACCAAAGGTACCTAATGGTTTAGTTTTCTAAACTCAAAGACGTTCAATTTTGTGAGTTAAAAATTTAAGAGCATAATGAGTCCCTATAGGTCTATTTACATTGTTTAAGGGGCCATGAACTAGGGTTAAAACTACCCAATAGGGCTCAATAGTCACTACGTGAATAATTATGTAATAATGAATGTCAAATAATGAATTGTGGGCCCAAATACCCAAACTGTTATTACTTGCATGGGTTCTCGAGTAAATGGATGGCTAGATCTGTATGGAGTAATAATTTAGTGTTACCCTAAATGTTTAATTAGGATAATTGAGGCTGGCCAACCCTGCATGCTATGACTAGGGGCTTATTTTGCTGCATGTGAGATTGAGTCTTCACATAGTCTTGAGATAGTGATCGAGTCACATAGTCCTCAGAAAGTGATAGAGTCACATAGTCCTATTGTCGAGACATATAGTCCTATTGTTGTTTACTTTAGACCATCCAGAATCAATCGGATATGTATCTCCCAACAATGCAGTAGTACTGTTGTTGAGTCACATAGTTCTATTGAGATTGAGTCACACAAATCGATACCTGTTGAGTCTTCTTGTATAGTGATCGACTCTCAGATAGAGAGGGATACACATAATGAGTTAGAGTCATCTCTTCAAGTTGATGCTGAGTACCTTGGTGTTGTTCCAGCTTTACAGGTTCATGTTGCACCAAATTATAAGGTGCTATTGAGTGCCTTACACTTATATGCCTTATTCACAGATACCATGTTCAGTGGTCATTCCTGGTTTCATTGATACTAATGCTCCATACCTTGGTGGTGTTTCTACTATTGCTCCTACGCATACTTCAAATATCCTTCCTAGTTCAGTGGTTGATGCAGTATATTTTACATTGGTCTCTATATCTCCTTCTCTTAATTCCATTATGGCCGATGTTCCTGCTGATTTCTCTGGGGTTCTTCACGGTTCCATGGTTGATGGTTGCCTCGCTATTGGTGATCAGGTTGTATCCTCTTTAGCTTTACTCCATGGATCTCTGCTTGAGGTTTGTGATCTACCTCATGATATTTCTACAGTTCCTTACGTGATTCATGCGCCTATGGTTCTTACCGTTGCACATTTTCCATCCGAGGATATTTGCCAAATGGTCAGTATTACTTATCTAGGGTATTCGTATACTGGGATCTTTGTAGATGAGTATAAAGGTATCCTTCAGTCTCCTTGTGTTTCTACATATAGGATGATCTTCAGGTTCCCTGGCATCTCTGGTTGCTCCATATTGGTTGGTCTCCGATGCTGTTACTGAGTTCCCACTTTTTTCTGGTGTTCCTGGACCATCAGAGTACCTTGAGAGAGTTTCTCCTCCTTTCTTGTCTATTTTTTGGGGATGTTGTCGCCATGCACTTCAGTGTTGCTCACATGTGCTTTGATACTCATTCCCAGCTATAGGTGGATATTGATCTGACGCCTGCTACTGATGATACGGTTTTTGTTCCTTGTTCTGCTTTTGGTATATTAGTTGAGCTTGCTATTCCTCGTTCCGGTGCATTTCTTCTTGTAGTTATTCTAGTGGCTTCAATTGCTGCTCTTCCTAATGCTAGTTCCCTGGTTGCAGTCTCTCTGCCCTTGGTATGTGGTTGCACTTTTCCTGTTCTTCTATTTCTCACTTGTGTGCCTGGTGTGTACTATGGGATTGCACTTGCGGCTGGTTCCGATGGGTCATCCGATTCTCCATTCGTTTTTACTGCACCCTATGATGGCTTGGTATGTCCATATGAGGTCTTTCTAGATGAATTTTTCGGCTACAGTTTCTCCCCTGAAGCCTCTACTATTTCTAGATTTTCTGCTACTGCTTTCATGCAGCATGCCTTATGATGCGTTACTTTCCTGGACCTTATGGAACTCTTGGCATGATGATCTTCTCGCGATATGGGCCTTTAGAGTACCGTGTGCCATTGCTACTTCTCATTCATGGGCCTTATGGATACTTTGGGCTTTTGACCATGTTGGTGCACATTTCTCCATTCTAGGTATCCTTGGTCAGACGGTCTCTTTGGTGCACATTTCTCCATTCTAGGTATCCTTTGTCAGACGGTCTCTTTATGCTTCATGTTTCTTGGCATATCGCTTGGTCTACCATGATATCACAGCGTGACTGTTGTCCTACTTATGTTCCTACTCCTGATGCTGCTATCCTCTCTTGGGGCACCTATATCGCTGAGTTTGCACATATGGTTGATGGTTCCGTGTATGATGCGCTTGTTCAAGATGAGTGTCCATCTCTTTTCCAATTTCCTTATGCGATTCCAGTAGTTTCCTACTTCTCCTATCTTTACCTTGGCATTCCTGGTTGCTAGTTGATCTTCTTCTGGTTCCTTGGCATTTTTGGTTGTTCCATATTACTTGGTTTCAGATGATGCTACCGAGATGTTCCCTTCGTCGCCATGATGTTATCTTTCAATTGTATTATTGGCTTATTCGACTAGCTTTGGATATGTTAGTTGTTGGGGCCTGTCAAGGTTTTCTTATGGCAATCATGGGCTATCAGAGTGCCTTGAGAGCTCTCTTTTTTTTTTCTCCTGGATTTTTATGCATCTACATAGACTTCTCATTACTTATAGTTGATGTCTTCAACTATATGGAGTTTGTGTGTCGCTTTTGGAGTACCTGTTGTGACGACTTATGTCCTCTCCTTCAGTATTTCCATCGGGTCATGCATTATTGTTCCAATATCATGCGTATTTATATTATTTTTGTTATTCCTTATGATTGGCTATTACCACAGCTATTGTTGGGGCCTTTCTTTCAGTTTTTAGGTTTCTTTATTTTTAGCCCCAACATTGTAGGCAATGCTTCTAAAAGTTGGGGAGAGTTATGGACTCGCCTAAGCTAACCCTAATTACTAAGTTGCCCTAATTGGGCTTTAGGTATTGGGCCATTACATTAAGGGCATGTCCTTATGGGACCCAACTACCCTTAATTACCCTGATTTCTAGAAGGTTCCACTACGGGCCTTTAGATAGTATATTTAGGGCTAGAGACATTAGATGCACATTCATTCTATATTTTCTGACTAATAGGTATTGCTTGGGCTCTTCATGGGAGATCTCTTGTCTATGCTAATTATTGCTTGTAGGGCTTTAGCCATTTGATTTGATATCAATATCCGTGATTCTGTTCATAACACTACCTTGGATAATGAACACATCTAGCAAATCCGCTCCTCTCGTGGGGTAATCTGCAAGCTTCCAATCTCAAGCTGATGTGATGAAACTTGAAACTGACCCAACATGAATCACAAACCATGTGATAATCCTGAATCCAAATAGCATGGTAGAACTAAGAAATCTGCCATATCCAAGGTCTCCAACTTAAAATATACCTTGACTCTCAATTTTTATGTTTTCTATTTTTTATTGGTGAACAAAATAACTAGGGGAATTTTTGCGAATGCTTACAAATGATAACACCGCTCACTAAAGGATAGTGTCATACAACTCGCCAATAATGTGCCTGATCATGATAGTTACTAGGATTCATGGGGTGTCAACATTTTTGTGGATGGGATGAATATTATTAGCACACCAAGAGGATGGGAAACCAAACACAATAGCACGATTGAGTAGAGTGGTTAGGATGGTGGAAAGGGCAGAGTTGTGGAGGGAGAGATGGAGAGGAGAAGGTGATTGGGAAAGTCACATGTGAGATAGAGAGGGAGGAGAGAGGAGCACAACCTCAACCTTCATTAAAATAATAGTCCCATTTTTGCAAGATGGACCTTTTATAGTAAGAGAAGCTCTTTGTGATTGGTTCATACTAAAATCAACTCTTTGGTCCAATCACCTTAAACTACTTGGATCAACTCTTTCGTCCAATCACCTTAAACTAACTATTTTTATGTTTTCAAACCTAACTTTTGAACTTTCTTAACACTAATTATTAAATGGCCATTTGATTATGCATGGCTCATGCTTCTATTTCCTACTATGGGCTTGCAATTGGGTTCTTAAATAGCTCGCATCCATGCTGATCAAAGAACGAGAATGATTTTACTTAGTTATTTCATAAAACTTTTTTCTACTTGCAGGATTATCCCAAGGCAACTCAAGAATCTAGTGACCAAGGCCAAGTATCATGACCATATGGACCATGTGTACACACTGTTATTATTAGTCATTTGGCCCATATAATTTAGGGCCTTGGGAACTCCATTTGTTATTTGGCATATATTCAAGCATTTCTCATAATATTCAACTTCTCTTAACCTGGAGCAGCTGTAGTTCAAGTTAAGTAGACCATTAGACAGGCACAAGGGGAACAACAAACAGGCCATAAGAGAAGGAAAAATATAGCCTTTTCAATCTACTCAATGGGTAGTGCTCGAGTTTGAATTGAGACCTTAAGAAAAGTTCTAACTCATGAAGTAGGGTTAAACCTATGAAGTAAAATTATGGGCCATTTCAAAACATGAGAACCCATCTTGCCATCAAAATGCAGACAAGAATAGGAATCACTGCCAAGAGAAATAGAAAATGACAGGCAATCAGCTTATATACCATTATACAGAGATCACCATTAAAGATCAAAATATGATCTTCTGTTTGTTGTCCACTATTCGTTTTATGTGATGCTTAATGTAATGTTGAGTTCTTAACTCTGATTATGTCAGTATAGAGATTCTACAGCCTTAATTGCCCACATTTTGTTGGCCAACATGGACTACAAGTCAAAACGAAAACAAACACACGCAGGGTGCCAAATCCCTCTCACTTATTAACTAGGGTTAGAGTTGCCTTGGGATCCGCAAACCCTCCAACAACAATAAGCAATCAAAAAGCTTAAGTCTTCGATCGATTAAATTTATAACTTAAGAGAATCACAAACTCAGGGAAAGCATTATGCCATATAAAGCTGAAAATCATCAAAGATTAACATCAGGAGCCAATACACCAAAGCCTGTATCTTTGACTATTGCAAATACTGGTAAAAACACAGAAGCATGACAATATCAAGTCCAGGTTTCTCACCTTAGTGCAATATTGCGATGTTGCACAACCATCTTGTAAGTGATTGCGTCTTTGTATGCAACAAAGAAGTTGACTATGATATCAGCCAGGAATACAACCTGTACCAAAAAGTCCAGAAACCAAATATGTCTTGGCAAGCCTCGAAAAAACCCAAACTCAATGGGTGTAAAAAATGAGGAATAGGCTGCCCAAAGAAGAACGAACTGTGCCCACCAGTAATATATCCTGCAAATTCAATGTTTTAGTGTCAGAACTATCTTCTTGAGGTTATCTAACTCTCCTTGGAAATTATGGAACTGCATGGGCATTACCAAATGACTTGTGAATGTCAAGAACCTGAAATTTGATTTCCAGCTGAAAAGAGCACATCATGAACTGAATAACTTCCAATAGTAGCCAACAAGCACAGCTTTTCTTAGGCATCCATCAAACAAGAATGTTCATGAACTTCACTGAGTTAGTTGGTTGAAACATATACCATATATCGAGCAAAGGACATACATATCAGAATTAGATTTTCAATAGTCTAACTAAGATTCCACGAAAGAACAAAGAGTCTTCTGACATGACTCCAAGGACTGGAGATGCTGAGTAATTTTCTACTTATTTCTCCTTCCTGGGTGGAGATGCTGAATAATGTCTAGAAGGAAACCACACGAAGGACAATATGAAAGCGACTAAAAGAAAAGATGGAAAATAATAGAGGTGCAAAATCATGAATAAGTACTAGCAGCCTTGCAAGAACTAGTCCGACCTGCTCGCCAGGACATAACAGAAAGAGCCATGACAACTGACAACGGCTTAGTAACTAAGGCAAAAATAAATTCAATGCAAAAGAAATTAGTAGAGGTGGAAAAATATGAATCTGAAGGAGCTTTGCAGAAAATGAGTCAGGACCCATCTTATGGCATTAGCAACTTCACTTGCAGCAAGAGATGTAGGAACTGGTAAGTGCTTACCAACTAAGACATTTCTGAATCTACACAAGTTATCAGTTCAACAAATGCAGAGTCACCAGATGAAAATCACTGGCATATAAGAAATTAGGAATGACTGGCCACAACCAAGCCATACATGAACTTGAAACCATCTCTAAATTGGCATTGGCGAATGGCGAAGTACAAACATCATCATCAGAAGTTTTTGTGACGATAATATCAACATAAATTGTCTTAGGAATGTCCTCTTGAACAAAGGAGAATCACCAGCAAAATGAAATATGGACTGAATGCTCAATTTTTTGGAATTATTTGAAGGACACCGGAGGTCTGTGATAATACTATGACAAACCAGAACAATAGCCAGCAGCATGAAATATGGACTGAATGCTCGCTTTCTGATATTTATTTGAAAGAAACTGGGGGTCTCTTTAAACCTGACCATACTACGAAAAACTATCTTGCATAGTTACCTAATCACATGGTCAAAGAAGAAAGTGTAACTCCAAGAAACCTGCTAAGAAGGAGACTCCAAAAATAAGCTAAGAGAAAAGGATGGCAAAGATTATGGGATTGATGCCTGGGAAAGTCTTTCACTCCCAATAACCTTTAATGAAGCCAGAAAGACGCTCCTTGTTGCTAAGGTCCACCAAGGAATACGTGACACCCCAAAGAGGCTATGCTCACAGCATTTGCAGCTTTCATGTGGCACAAAAAGTTTAGAGTGGAGTCCAGTTGTTCATAGTCAAGCTGCCAACGGGAAAAAAAGAATTAAGATTATTTTCAGACCATGAAATCATATGATAGACCCTCATCATGAATGTGCAGTTCTGCGTTGTACTAGCACCCCAAAGTTATCAGACTTACAGAGGATCTCCAAGTTTATCCCTCAATTCACTAATCCATCTTATGCAATGGCAACTTAAAAGATAACCAGCCTAGCCGTTCATCACATTACTTAGATAACCAACTCAGCATAAAGCCAATCAAATATCCCACATAAGGTAACCAACAACAAGACAAAGTCCCAAGAGGTCCCAACGGTATACTTCCCCTATAGAGACCGAACAATCACGGGGCATACCTTCCCACATATGAAGCCCTTTGGCAAGCACCTAGGAGAAGGACACAAGATATGGTTCTTTCCCACTAGACCAAGCCATGGAAACAGAAACCCAACAAGGTAGAAACAACCTAACCCCAAGATGACATCGACACTAAACATCTCCAACGATCTAAAGTCTAGCAATTTTTCCAATCTCCCAATGTAGTGGGCATGTTTGAGGCTAACTTGTGACTTTTCATCATGCCTCACCAGTTTCAATAATGAATGGGATTGTGCTCTCCTCTAGTCGCAATCCCATTTGATTGGCCAGGTTTTTTGATAGATAATTATGAGAGGCCCGTAAATCAATGATAAATTGCATACTTTTGTCGAGCCAAATTCCTTGTACATACAACAACTTTGAGCTATCGGCTGCAGATGCCATCTGAACATGCTTATGCACTGCAAGCACTCCAATTTGCTATATTGTCTCAAGCTCATTCTCAATCAGGTTGTCAACCTCTTGATCATAATTGGAGTGATCTACCACTTAATCCACCCTTTCTGCCGCATCAAAGGCTTCAGTAGCTGCTACAATGTTTATTTAGCAACTTAGTACATGTCTTCTAGGAGTGACCTGATTGATGGCAATTATTACACCTTAGCATGCTTCCCATGGTAAGTGAGCAGCAATTGCGTCTTCTGGATGTGCTCACTCATTTTTTTTTACTGGTTTGCATAGGAGCTCCCCCATCAAACCTTTGAATATGGCCAAAATTGGGCCAGTATAGCAAACAACCAGCACTTCCAAATGATGTCTCTGCTCCCCAGCTAGATAATTCTTTCCCAATTTTTCTTGAAATTGTCCACACAATACGTTGAGAGGTTTGTGCCTTGACGAAGTTGATGCACGTGCTAGTTACACTTTATAATCACAAACCATCTCAGCTACTTGTATGATGGATCTAAATCTATGGGCATCCCTCCTTGTCCATGGCAGTATTCCTTGCAAAAGATAATGTGTTTTATCGAATACTGACATGTCTGAAAACACCTAGATCATCTACCTAAGCTTGTCCAAACATGTCCGCAATCAGCTTTTTTTCTTTAGCTTGCATAGTTCGGGCATTAATGACATTTATGAATTGCAGGAAAAGAATTCTTCACAGAGCGCCTGCTTAAAATTTTTCCAATTTCAACATTCATAGGTAGCCACCAAGCACCAATGTATAGAGTAGCCTTCAAAATAGGCGAGAGATAAATCTACTTTTTCTTCATTTGGAAGTGGAAGTAATGATCCATTTGAAATACCCAATCCTTCATTGCTCGAACATCTCTCTTGCCCTAAATGTGATGGGGTCAATATCTTGGCTTTTTTTTTCCCCCATTTGCATTTCATACTGGCATGTGTAGTACATAGGGAGGTTGTCTGGCCTCAGTTCCTCTAGCTGCCTCTAGATGCGCAAACCGTATATCAAGATGGCTTAGGCCTTCTTGGACTTCTCTAGCTAAGTTTGGATAATCATCATTAAGAGATGCTTGGACTTGTTCCTTCTCGACATCCTGATCATTCAAAACTTGGGCAAGTACCGGTAATATGGCAGTCGATAGATAGTATTTCACATCAAAAAGGTCTTGTTGGGCTTCCGGTACAAATTTATCTCTTGGAGCCAGTTTAGGAGTGCCCATCTCCTCTCTTTGTCAAAATTTTAGATAGCTGACTTATCTCTTTTTGTGAGTCTTCTTCTAGCACAATGCCTATGATTTCGTGATTCAAACTCCCAAAGTGGTTCATCTACTTCTGGAAAGTTGGCTATTGATTGTTCACTCTTATGCTCTCAAATTTCTCCCTTTGTGAAATTGTGGCCCAACAACTTTAGAAATCTTCCTTCTTTAGTCACTTGTCACATTAATTCCATTCCAAATCCACTTACATCAGTTCACATGAGAAAATCAGATCAAAGAGGTGACAAGGTAGTAAAAGCATGCATCAAGTCAAACAAACAAAACAAGCTATAAACAAACAGGTTTCCACTCATTGTCCCACTCCTTGATGACGCCTAGTTTTGAACCATCCAGGTCCATAGAGACTACCAAAGAAAAATGCACAATAAAAGCCATTCGTGCTTTCACCCATACTAGCAACACCTTGATTTAGTGGCACTCCACATTTACAAGTAACAACTAGCACTCCCAAGGATGATCGTGCTTTCACCTGACTAGGAAGCACCTTGCCTCATCAATCTTTTGTACCCAATAGTTAAAATATCAGCATCCTTTTCACTGTAACAAGGTTTGACCATGCTTACACCTCACTCAGTTTCAAGTCCGACGTACGTGACCCATACCACTGGAGTACCCCACACCACTTATGAGTGCGACCACCCTAATAGTGTCTTGGTAGTACACTAACTCATTAGCGTACTCCACAGTGCTTTCACCCATCAAACAACACCTAGCCTCATTGGTCTCCATTCTATACTTGCTTTGGGACTAGGAGGATCATCCCTCTGAGTCCTTCGGGAGCATTTTGGATGCTCCCAAGCCAGTTTTACAACGTTGGAACACTAACTTACAAAACCTTTTGCCTTTTTCCATCCAGAATTTATTTCAGAGGCAGCTCAGCCATGTCCTAGAATCCACGCCATGTCTTAGTTCCCCTTAATACATAAGCCAAGCACTATGCCAAGCATGTGTTGGTGGCCTCAACACCAACCAATCCCTAATGAATGTAACCTCTTTTTAAATCAGCAAAGATGCTCGTTAGGGATTACCATTTCAGTTTCGTTTCTGCGACAAGTCAAAGTGGAACCCTCACTTCAACTTTTTTGCTTGGCCAACGCTCGAGCGTTAGGATGACCGTCGCTATGCCATTTGAGTGGTTCAACAACTACTGTTCCTTTGGATTTCCTCGAATGACTTGTCTTTGTCTTTGTTATCTTTGGGATGGATTTTGAGTTGGGCCCTATAGGTTTGGTAGTGTCTTGAGGAAGCTGCTCAAGTCCCAGAACCCTTTTGAGGCACCAACACTACACAAACCCCACCTACAAGCAGAGGTGCCGATATTCCTTCTATGTCTGCTTGAACATGTGAGTTTTTCAATAACTACTAATCCATCTATTTGGACAGACACTAGTCCTTTTCCTGTAATTCCTTTCATTAACTATGCCACCCACCCATTGCTGCCCCTGCTCTACGCATCCCCTAAAAACAGAAGCTGCTGATTTTGCCAGATATCTGTCCCCGATTTTTACTTTTACTCAATAGTTGCCCAATTTATCTACAGTATAATCAAGAGACTGATGCACATTGCAATGTAATACTATGCTCATTGTTACCAATCATGTACTTAGTAAATAAATACTTTACTGACTTTACTAATTGAAGTATAGCTGTCGTTACCAGTCATCTACTTAGTGAATTAGGACTATACCGACTTTACTACTTGGAATTTAGCTTTTTAGCTCGACGCCTGTATTGCAGCATCTAAATAACGATCATTCTATGCATACCAATTCCTGATTGTGGATGGGATTCTCACTGATGGCATTCCTTCTTCTAATCTAGAAAAGATCTGGTTGCTGAAGGCAACGTAAGTCAAGGCTATCTTCTATGTGTGGTTGCTGAAACATTGGAGCGACTTGTTGGCAGATTGCCGATTCTTTGTCAGAGCCACTATCAGGAATTGATTCGTCCATTTCTTCTCAAGAATTGAATATATCCCATCCACAGATTGTTTTTGGCATCTAGCGCTCCATTCTCTGCACTTGCAGCTCAACCGATCACCTCATGCAAGAAATAAAAACAAAATCCTAACAGGAAACTTTTTTTTCCAAAGCCTCAGAATGTTTCAGGGTTCCGTACCGTTCGTTTATCTATGGCCCGGCTGTAGCAGCTTGTTGTTCGAAGCAGCTCAGAGTTGTCTACATAAGTGAATATGGTTACACGAAACCCAGCTTCCAGTAATGTAGAGATAAAAAGAGCTCTAGTTCTTAGGTGGGGAGTAGAATATGTGAAATTCACGAAATCATAAGACATCTAGAGGATTGGATCAAAATTTGAATACCTTTATGGCATGATATATTGATTCTTCACTCTTTAGGTGATTACGGTTTTCCTCTTGACCCAACTGCCGTCAGATTGAGTAATCTTGTATGTTCTTATTTGTGCGGCTGACTGGAGTGGAACTCCCGACATTAAGTACATAAAGGAAATTTTTCCCAACATGCCACTAATGATTATTACGATCAATTGTTTCTACTTACAAATATTCATCTGCTGGTTGCCTTACAACGAGTGATTAGAAGAATTTCCGGATTTAAAGATTTAGAGGTCTTACGTCGATAGTGTCACTTCATAGCTCTCTCTAGCTCTCTCTCTCTCTCTCTCTCTCTCTCTCTCTCTCTCTCTCTCTTACTATTAGCCGAAAAGGTAAAGCTTGCTTGTCAACGAATGTAAAAACCATTTTCAACAGTTTCAAGTAATAAGGCTAACAGGCTACGGTAGTTGAAAGAAAATCTAATATTCTACAAGCATGAACCTAGAAGATCTAGAAATAATGCATTCCTCAAAATTAATCATGACGGTGAGATATCCTCGGAGGCAGACTTCAAATCGCTATTATCAAGTATCAAAAGTCGTTTAAGCCATTCGCTGCAAGAAAGGCACAAGTCTCCGATTAACATCAAGAAATGTTTGGATTGACAAGACAAATAAAAAGTAAAACAACTCACCGGTTCTTAGGCAATATGACGAAATTCTTCAATGAGAATCTTGACAAAGCGAGTGCACTACCACTGCTCCGACGAAGGCCGAATTCCCGTGCAAATAGTGCAAAACGACTTGCAGTAGATCCACTTAACGTGTCATCAAAACCTTGTAATTCATATTCATTTTCTCTATCCATCTCCACGTCGCGCATAAATAACAGCTCTAAGCACGTTCAGGACTTAAGAAAGGAATCATCGTAGGCTGTCTTTTTCAATGTAGCGCAAATCATTGCAGAGAACCATGTTATGTGATTTGCGATGCCTATAATAAATGTCAGCAAGAAAGAGCTGCGTTTCCACAATGCCTTGCGCTGTGACGCAGGCATGAAGCACGCAAAAACAACATTTAGATTTTCCAGCTTAAAATTTCAGAAACAAAGTGGATCACGAAATATCAAACGCTGTTGAATTCACATTTGGATTCGCTGCAAGATGTTGATATCAATCTCTAATATCGCTGGAATCATAGGATGCGTCGTGTTCTCGAAGATTCTGCAATATACACAATATCGTACTCGGAAGTCCACATAGAACTTTGACTAAAATGAAAAAAAAATTCATACTACTTCATTAGTTCTGCTTCTAAATGCAATCATGCATAATTGAAAACCTTCCAGCGGCTGATTCGAGCATATTATTAAAAATACCTCATCATTTCCCAACAGACACACCATCCACAATAAAGTGGACGCTAAAACACTCAGTGATGGCAATCTACTTGAGAGCAAGAAGACGATGTCAACCACAGAGATAAACGAACGTAGACGAAAAACCAGCAAGCTGAGGAGAATCTGTAATTTCCACTTCGTTTCAAGATCCTTTCGAACAAAAGAATCGAGTCAGAATCACGAGAGAAGCCGAAACGATCCAGCTCGCTCGTGACGAGACGATTAAATCTCGTGATTAAAGCTTCGCCTCATATGATCCAAGAGGGGGAAAAAATGGACAGGCACACTGCTAGATGTCGAGTGTTTGATTGGTTACTCGATACTGGAGAAGAGACAGAAAGAAGAGAGAGAAAATATTAGACGCCCTCGGGATCGATGGTTGCGTGGCAAGGGGAAGACCTCCATGGCGCTTTTAGAGCACTAAGTGTCAAGTGTTTTGGGTGCCCCCCAAAACACGATGCTGCATAGAAAAAGCCAATGTTCCGGAAACCTTTTTGGGTTCTCCTCCAAAAACCTCTATTTTTTGAACTCTTTCGGTTTTCTCAAGGATGACCCTCAATTCATGCCGGTTATACATTGTTTTATGACCTACAAAAATTTGCAAGTTTTCGAGCATGCCGGTTTTTGACAAAAGTTGCCGATTCCATTCTTGAACTTTGCCGGCTTTCCCGAACACTGGAAGAAAGTGTATTTTGCCAGCATCAATGTCATTGTCTTGTGAGCATCGAGGCCATTTCTCAATGACCACCAATGAGACGTGCCACCAATTTCTTGGTGGCATCGGTGCCACTTTTGCAAGCACATGTCATTATTGCAAGCATCGGTGCCACTTTCCCGGGAGCATGGCACCACTCCTGAGTTCCTATATGTCTAGTTTGCAATTATATGGATTACTAGACAGAGCATGAGACTGCTTATGGGATAATTTTTTTAGTTGCCCGATGACATGGTGCTTCGGGCAACCATTTGAAAATTTAAGTAAATAAATAAATAAAACATGTAGTTGTCAACACACCGAGGCCAAAAGCCTAAGTGCTTGGAAGATGCGAGGGAGAACACCTTCCTATTCCTTGGTGGCCAATAGAGCATAGGCAATCTAATACATCTATATACCTAGAAACAGTGCTCGAGAAAATTGGCAAAATATAGAAATGGAACCGATATGTTTTGTAAAAAATCAGTATCACAAAATATTTGATGATTTTTTATGCGAGAACTCTTCTATGAGTGATAGTATTCAAAATGTTGAGAAGTTTAAAAAAAAGCAGGTTTTATAGAGTAACTCAAAAGAGGTTTCCCGAGCACTAACCTCGAAAGTAGTCGATGATATAGGAAAACATAGCTAATAGATCTATACATCTCCAAAATCTATGAAGACGCTTGTGTAAGAGCTCATGATGCATTATGCAATCGACCTTGCCAGGCCGAGTGCTCATGAAATCTATTTTGACCTATCTTGAAAACACTTGCATTATATTAAAGCTTCTCAATTTCTTGAGGATTATTACTCATAAAAAGATTAATATGCCTAATTACAAAATCCTCAAAATTTTCATGCTATTGATCTTTGATAAATAATGTCGATTTCACGTCTTCCTAAACAATGACAAGGCCCACGCCCATTCTGCCTAGAAAGGCTCATGGAGAGGAGTACCCTAGAGAGCTCCTATGATTAGCTTGTACCTCATGGAATGGACCGATCCATTATCAGTCCATTACAATTATGGATTTTGCTTGCTAATTCTAGCAATTTATTAAGAGTATTAAAAAGGGTAATCATTCAACCATCGCCTACTCTTGGGTGATTATGCAATGGCTTAATGGGCAAGTTGACTTTTCTACATCCTCATTAAGAACTATAGTTAATCATAAGCTGGTTGGGGCAATCCATTATGATCTACAATCAATCAAAAACTCGGAAGAAAAGTTCATTCTCTTGGAAAGAGGCCTCTAACTTGCCATTATGGGGTTGGCTTGCCCTCTAACCTAGCATAATGGCAAGTACAAGGCCCAATTTAATGGTGGTCAGGCATTCTCATGGTTCTTTCTTTATATGGTGCACTCTTATTAGCTTTCTTTGTGCATTGCAATTGGGTGAAACAAGGTGAAATCGAATTCCATTTTGCAACAACGTAAAACAAAATTATTGTCCATGGTCAGATGGCTAGTCCATTTCATTATGCATGCATTATGGACAACAACCTAGCGTCCAGTCTCAGCAAGTTGGGTCAGGGTGATGGAGATCTCGAGTTGTGGAAAGATAGGGGTGGAGGGCTCCTGCTCTCCACTACCCTTGGATGACGCCAAGCTTTGTAGCTACAACAGTTAGAAGCACAGTTGAAAGTATTTTGATTCCAATTTTCATAATTCATTTAATTTTTAAGTCCCGACATGGAACAGTAACAGGTTCATTCCTCTTACAGATTGAATTAGCTTTGTAGAGCACGCGGTTTCGCCCGCTATTGTCTTGTGCTCTACCGCATTATTGACATGTATATTTGATATACTTAATCTGATAACAACTCTTTGTTCTGCGTTCAGATCTGTATCAATATTGCTATGCTTATTCTTCATTCTGTCTGACTTTCTAGTTGCTCAATTTGGTAATCTGTTTTAGCGAGTTATTATTAGTCTAGCCATTCGTGACTAATATTTAGTCTTGCCTTTCGCGAATCATTCGCGACTGATTATTAGTCGAGCTCAGTCTAGCTCTTCGCGAATCATTCACGACAGATAATTTGTCTAGCTGTTCGCAACAAATTATTCATCTGGTGATTTATTTATTAATGTTTGGCTACGTAATCAGAACGGCCGTGATTTCCATAACTAATATTATGTTCGTTCTGATAGGCGTAGTCATGCTTAGGGAAAGAGTCTCATAGCTCATTCCGCTGCGCACGAACACTTTTCGTTCTCCTTTCACTTCTCGTTTGTGTTCGTTCTCCTTTCGAGCTATTTCGTTTCTCACACACGACTAACTCTCTCTCCCCTCTTTCTCCCAACAAATAGAATGTGAAGATAAATAAGTTTATCAATCACACGTACCTCAGCATGAAATGTGCATATATGAACATATTTCAATGGAATTGGAAGAACACTTTTCATATTTGGATCTTCTACTTCTCTTGTTGCTCGTCCCAAATTCATATTGTAGCAATCCTTCATGCAATAAATACAAGGATGCTTTGATGTTGCCCCATGAGAGACATCATACATACATTTCTGTGTTTTTAAATCACCTGCAAGGTGCCATTGAATTTGAAAACATCCATGATTTTCCACTGTAAGTTTCTGACCCTCCAAATGTCCCTCTATAATTTCTCCATTATTTGTACGTGAAAATATCCTTGAGAGAATTTTATGATCCTCTTTCAAAAGTAAAAAAGCTAGTAATGTATTTAGCTTTAATCATGTATTAAAAAATAGAAAGGTACCTAAACAAATTGAATAGAAATAGGTCAAATGTACTTGAAATGCAACTATCCACCATATGTGATTTTCTGATTGAACGCTAAATGTGCTATCATTGGTATTTGATAGTTTGTTCATCAAAGTGACACTCACCCATTCTAGCCTTTGATGATTTCATATTCGTCTAGTTTCATCACAATAATCAACTTTCCATTTGTTTGATGTTCATGTTGTTCATAGAATCGAACAATGTATTTTAAGACATTTTCGACATCAAGGAAAATATTATTGCAATCGTTGTATTTGAGTTCACCACTTTCAGATTTGTATAAATCATTTATATAAAATGGTTGGCCAACAACTTTAAACGTTCCCTTGTTGGAATAATCTATAATCTTACTCGATATGGACAAGGAAGATAAGTTTTTTTAATCTTCACTTGAGATAATGCTTCTTGTATTTTTCTGAAAAAATGTGAAATAAGCATTTCTGCTAATTCCAACTTGATCACATGTTCCTTGTATCACATTTGCATCCAAATAAGTTTGAATCTTACTCAAAACTATCTGTGCAATCTCATTTTCCATTTTTTGAAATCGATCATTTCTCATCATTGCTCTTGCTGACTTTCTTGGGAGAACATGAGGTTTAAAGATTCTCTAATGCATGATCGATCTTTGAAATAGTCCTTTTCTACCAAGCATGATCTGCAACACAAATATCAAAGATATATGACGTTTAGTTTATAATAGAATTGATAACACAAATAAACAAACAAAATTTAAATACAAACATACAAATGAAGTAAACAGTTTATAATCTAACATACTTGAATGCTTGAATTATTTTCTTCTAATTGCCGCTATGTAAAGATAAGTCATCAATGTTCCTCTTCGATACTTTTTTTTCTCTTTTTTATCATTTCCACATCAACAACAGATTTTAAACTTTTGGATTGCAACTTCTCCAATGATTCAAACATATCGAAGACTTGTGATTGTAGTATTCAACTTCGATATAACATGCTTGAGTGCAATGTTCTCATTACAAGTGTGTTGCACATAATGTTGCACTTGTTCATTAGCACACTGCAAATGTTGATTGAAACTCAACAATTTTGCTTCATGCAAGCCAATGTCACGCAACCTTTGACAATATCCAAGTAATCCACTATTTCCTTCACATACAAATTTGAGAAGATTAATAATGGGGACTTAAAATCTGGGCATACCAGCACTTGGATCTTCAGGATAAATTGATCCATCTACACAAATCTACGTTCTTATGATTATTTAATCTCAAATCTCTAATTATTGCAGTAGCATTTTCTACAACTTTTGCATTTTATTATGAAATGGAGTGCATTCCATAGGAAGTGCAACATGCAAATGGAGTTGTCCCATTTTTTAAAACAACAGTATGTCAAAAGATTGGTCTGAAGCATACCTTACTTTTGTACTAGCTATGTCGTCGATCTTATAATCCCCCCACAAAGATTTCAAAAGTGAAAGAAGCTTGATCCTGCTGTCAACTACAAGAATATCTTCATCGAAAATTCGACTCCTCACAAAGCTTACAAAATCTATGATATAGATTCAGGATGATATACAAAATCTCAGTCAGTCAAGATGATGTCTTCTTACAAGAAAAGTTCCATGATTTTAAGCAGAAGCAACCAATGCAGGAGTTTGTTCCAACAACTCCATTCATCATTGACAAGCCTAAACCTGCAAATATATACAAAATCTATGATATATACAAAATCTCAGTTAGTCAAGATGTAGTCTTCTTGGAAGACAAGTTCCATGATTCTAAGCATAAGCAACCAATGCAGGAGTTTGTTCCAACAATTCCATTCATCATTGATAGGCCCCGACTTGCGAATGTTGTTACACCAATTGAAGATATCTCAGTCACGCAACAAGGAGAGCTACCTACCCAACAAACAACAATAGTTCGAAGACTGTCTGAATCAGACAAAAGCATCGATTTATGATTCGGAATCAACCTGTCTCAGGTGCAAAAGCCTTGTCAAACTCGGATGCAAAAAAATGGCTCATGGCCATGGATGTTGAGTATAATTCATTGATGAAGAACAAGACCTAGAGTCTTGTCGACCCTCTTGTGAATGCAAAGATCATCGACACTAGTGGATATACAGACTGAAGCTTAACCCAGAAGGATCCATATCCAAATGGAAAGCCCAGCTGGTGGTGAAAGACTACGAACAATTGTATAGAATAGATTACACTGAGGCTTTTAGTCCAGTTGTAAGACATCAATCTATTCGAACATTACTAGCTATCGTAGCTGTAGAAGATCTAGATATTTAACATATGGACATTTAGACAACATTCCTTAATGGATATATACAAGAAAATATTTATATATATCAACCAAAAGGTTACGTCCTTCAAGGTCAAGAGCACAAAGTCTGCAACCCATGAGTTGTCCAGCAATCAATAGTTTTTTTGTGATGGATGGTACATAAAGAGCACTATCAAGATCTATCCTTTTAGAAGATCCAAAACATAATGGAATAGATCCTATGTCATCTATCTTACACTCTTGATCACTTGCAGTGAATATGAAAGTTTAGAATCATTATATGAGAGTAAGGTAGAAAACTATTCCTTTTGATGAGACATGTGGGAGCTAGCCTCACTATCAATCCACCATATATCCTTGCTTGATGTTGGTGTTGTAGATGCCATCAAGGATGAGTTGCAATCATCCTCCTCCTCCTCAAGTACAAGATTGCCTTGCTTGTCCTTCTCTTGAGCAATCCTCTTCTTGAAGCACTCGGAAGCAAAATGTCATTTTTTGCCACATAAGAAACATTTGAGCTTTGATTTGTCCTTCTTGGACTTGCCTTTGGAACTTGATCCACCATCCTTGTCCTCGGCCTCCTTGCCTTGAAGAAACAAAACGTTTCTATTAACAAATCTTTGCTAGCTTTCATCCCTCAGTTTGACGAAAAGACACAAAGCGAAAATGTGCGCGAATCTGACGAAAAGACACAAAGCAAAAATGTTCACGAACATCTTGACAAAAAGATACGAATGCGAAAAGTTCGCGAAAGAAAATTTTTCGTGATACAGCAGGAGAAAGTCAGACGACGCGAAAGTCAAACGACTCAAAGCGACACGAAAATCTTCGTGACACTTTTTGACCTTCACGCTCCAAAGGATCAGGAAGATCATGCATGTACCATGAAGTACAAAAACCCTCATCTGATATGATGACGTCAGCGGAAGAGCGTTAGGACATGCCTAACCCACCTCTTTTGTAATCCATGATCAGTTATAGATTGTTTAGTCTATCTAATATGATGTGCTACTCTGAATGTATGCAATTACTAGATGTATAAGATACATATAGTAGCAGATAGAAAAATATACAGAATACAGAATAGAAGTCCACCTGTGAGCGAGACAATTTTGTAAGCAAGATCCACAGAGATCCAAGAAGTCCGCTAGTAAGCGAGACGCTACTCGTGAGAGAACACTATTTTCTCTCACGCCAATGCGCTGTGTGGATCTGTCGTACAACGCTCGAAATCAAGAGGATCAATAAATGATATTGTAGCTATTACGCACATATCACTCTCAATTTTGTCTGATCTTGAATGAATTACTGTCTACTATCACTTGTGTATCTCATTTACTTGTTTTTATCAATTCCGTACACTGGTTCAGTTTTGTTGAATGTTGTATTAATCTATAACGTAGATCAGCAATGTCTGTCTACTTTTTGGAGGATTGTAGGAATGATATAGCATGCAGTGACCAACAATCATATCTGAAATCCATCCGAATTCATTTCGTTTGCTATTAATTTGATTTCGTTTTAGCAATGTCAATATCAGAGCTCGTTCAAGTTTAAGTTTCGCTTCGTTTCGTTTCGTTTCAGAGCCTGATTGATATTTGCAATTTTCTTGATCATTTTTTGAATCATGTCTTGGATGGATTAGTCTTCTTTTTGTATTTGAAACAGAAGTTGACCTTCTCACCACCTCCTTGCAAGGACATGATCCCATCCTTGCCTTGAGGTGTCGCATCCTCCTCTCCTTGGCCACAAGCACATTATGGAGCTTGTCAATAGCAGGTAGATGGTCTTGGATGGCAAAACTTTGGACTAGATTAGCGTAATCATCACCTAGAATATTGAGAATGACTTGTAATAGCTCATTATCTTGGATTGTATCTCCAATGGAAGCCAATTCTTTATTCAAAAAAAAAAAATCTAAGCACATACCCTTGTGCACTTTCACCACTTCCCTTCAAATGAAGTACTTGATTTCTAAGCATGAGTATCCTTGAGGTGTTGTTGGATTCATACTCTTGTGCACTTTCACCACTTCCCTTCAAATGAAGTACTTGATTTCTAAGCATCAGTATCCTTGAAGTGTTGTTGGATTCATAAATTCCTTTTAGTGAATCCCAAGCCTCCTTGGCTGAGATACAAGATGACACCTCTTTCAAGAGGTCATTGTTCACATTCATAAGACAAGTTTTGTGCTCAAATTGAATCATTTTTGCGATCCGGAGTCATCTATACAATAATGGCAACTCTAAGCGAGAGCATCCTCAATGAGTCAAGCACATTGGAAGGAGCCGACAACTATGCAGTTTAGAAATTCAAACTAAAGAACATTTTGATGGAAAAGGAGCTATGGGAGATCGTGAGAGAGACAAGGCCAGTGATTGAAGAAGATCAGCGGGCATTTGATAGAAGAAAACGGAAAGCATAGATGTCATCAACTTGTCAGTCAGAGATGATGCCCTACATGAGGATTTGGAAGGAACGAAAGAAATGTGGGATACGTTGAAGGCATTGTTTGAGACCACAAACACATCTTGAGTGTTATTCCTGAAGACAAAGCTACACACATTACATATGGATGATGGTTCAACCATTGTCAATCACCTATTGAAGGTAAAGGAGATTCATGATCAATGAGTCATCGTTGGAGAGCGAGTTCCGATTCGTGAGATCATGCAATTGATGATGAATACGAGGATGATGCAGGTGAGAGTCCGAACTTATTCATTACGGCACTAATGACAAGTGATGAAGCCAAGGATACCTTGTACATCGACAGTGGAGCGTCCAAGCACATGACTTCGAGGAAGGAGTGGTTTTCGGAATTCAAGGAAATCCACAATGGCGATGAAGTTGGACAAGCTAATGGCCAATTGTTATCTGTTAAAGGATTTGGAGTAGTACCAATGAAGCTAGCTAGCGGAATGATAAAGCGGATAAGCAATGTACAATATGTACTTGGTTTAGCCAACAATCTACTATCAGTTGGGACGATGGGGTTGAGTTTGATAGTGACAAATGTCTTGTGAAGGACATCAAGAATCACTACAAAGTGATTGCTATAGGAGCTAGAGTAATGGAAATCGACTCTACAAATTGAATGCGAGATCTTTTGGTTCAAGCCAATGGTAAGCATTGTTGATAGTCGAATCTTTGGCATCAATGATTTGCTCATATTAGTATTCAAAGTCTACAAATTTTCAAAAGAGGTAATCTAGTTATTGGATTGCTTGATAATTCTTTTGAGGGAAAAATTTGTGAAGGTTGTATTTTGGGAAAACAACACAGAGAGAGGTTTTCCAAAAGTGGAGCTAGGAGAGCTAGTGGCATCCTCGATTTTGTCCACAATGATTTATGTGGACCAATGCAGACTAGATCCCTTAGTGGCTGCTATTACTTTATCACCTTCATTGATGATTATAGCAGATGTTGTAAAGCTTCCATCAGGAGAAGTCAAGAGTACTTTTTGACAAAACTTATTGATTTTTGCAAAGATCGAGGGATCAAGAGGCAGACTGCATCACCTTATTCACCATAGCAAAACAAAGTTGCAGAATGAATAATAGATCCATTGTTGAGATGGCAAGGGCGATGCTCAAAAGCAAGGGTTTGCCAAACACCTTTTGGGCAGAAGCTTGCAACACAGCTCCACACATTCTGAATCGGTGTCCTACAAAATCCGTGGAAGGTAAGACACTTTATGAAGCCTTTACTAGAAATTAACCAAATATTTCTCATTTGAGAGTATTTGGTTGTGATGCTTATGCTCATATTCCTGATGAGAAACAAAGGAAACTGGATGCAAAAGCTATCAGGTGTATTTCCTTGGATATGATGAGATGGCCAAGGCATATAGGATGTATGACATGAATGTACAGAAGCTTGTGATTTATAGGGATGCTACATTTGACGAGATGGGTCGAGGTGAAGAAATTGAAGCAATCACTCAATATTTTGATGAGGAAGCAAAAGTACAGGTCAAGAAGGAAGTGGATTTTGATACGAAAGATCCAATGGACAAAGGCAAATTTGATGTTGAGTCCCCAAGAGAGTACCTAAAATGGTACTTATCAGTCACATGTGATGCAAAGAAGGGAGATACTCCCAAATCTAGCGAGCAGGGAGAGATTAGAAGGTCAAGAGAAACTGAAAACCTCCTTCAAGATTAGAGATGAATCTAGCCCTAATGGGTTCTATTCTCAAGGCTCAAGAACCAAAAAAATTTGATAAAGCAAAGGAGCACAAGGAGTGGCATGCAACTATGGAAACAAAAATGGAAGTCATATCAAAAAATAGGACGTGGAACTACGGTTGAGAAACCTGATGGTAAGATGCCTATCACTTGCAAATGGATTTATAAGATCGAATATGGAACGGATGGGCAACTCACCAAGTACAAAGCACGGTTGGTTGCGAGAGGATTTGAGTAGCAGGAAGGTATTGATTTTGAGGAAACCTTTGCACTCATAGCTAAGATGGTAAATATACGTTATATCATTGCTTTTTCTGCTTTCTATGGCTGGAAGATCCAACAAATGGACGTTAAATCTGCTTTTCTTAATGGGGTGCTAGATGAAGAGGTGTACTTAGTACAACCTCAAGGATTTGTTGAGCCAGGGAGAGAGCATCTTGTTTGCAAGCTCAACAAAGCCATTTATGGATTGAAGCAAGCACCACGGACGTGGTACTCTTGCATTGATGAACACTTCAAGCGAAGGGAAATGGTAAAGAGTAATGTTGATCCTAATCTTTACATTCTAAGGCAAGATTCAGATATAGTGTTCATTGTTTTGTACATGGATGATTTGATTATTACAAGAAGTAATGAGAGCTTAATTGATGAAATCAAATCAGATCTTTCCAATGCATTTGACATGAGCGATCTAGGATTGATGCGCTATTGTCTTGGCATTGAAGTATGGCAAAAGGAAGATGTTGTCTTTCTTACACAAAGCAATTATGCACGAGATTTGCTTTATAAGCTCAATATGCAGGATTGTAAGCCTTTGAGCACACCTATTGATGTCAGCACAAAGCTTACTACATATAATGAATATGAGAAAGTTAGCAAATAGCACTTTGATTATCACAAAATAAAATTGTCGGAGCATATTGTTTCAGACTAACATTTGAAAGTAATTTTCTCGACCATACTGCTTATGCCGCAAGTATGATAATTCTCTTAGTGAGCAATCTCATCCTTCTTGGTGATCAGAACCACTGGTGATGCCCAAGGACACTTACTAGGTATAACCCACCCTTTCTCTAGATACTCACTTAATTGCCTTTGTACCTCAACCTCTTCCGCTGCACTCATTCTATAAGGGTGTTGTGCAGTTGGAATTGAACCAGGTTCAAGGTCAATCTTGTGATCTACAGACCTTTCAGGTGGTAAACCTACAGGTTGGTCTAGAAAAACATCATTGAATCCTTTCCTAAGCTTACTATAGGCTTCAAATTCAGGAGTGTTCTCACTAAATAAGTTCATGGCATTAAGTTTAAGAATCTCATCATTGCAAAAAATTAGGTCTTTGTGAAAACAAAAATAAACTTTATACTATGTGTTCTTTATTAAAGAATTAAGCTCATGCTTAGAGTAAGGTCTAATACCAGTAGTATCAACACTTAAACTAGCACTAATTTTTATTAAAGAACAATTATGCATAAAAGTTACAGATTTTCAACCAAATCAATTTTTGATTATTTATTCTAATGTCATTGTTGCCCAAGACAACATCCACTTTTGCTAAATTAACAGCATGGAACTCTAGTTTTTCATAATAATCCTGTATGTGCAATGGTACATTAGGACCCACATAATCCATGGGTTCAAAATTACATCCAAATGCCATTGTCACACAGTACTTCTTGTCACTTCTTTTTTATGGGAAGGTTTAGCTTCTAATAACAATTTGTCTTCATAGTCCTCGACATTATTCTCGGTATTTAATGTCATTCATTCCTTTCATTCTCTTTATTCATGTTTGTCTTTTCTCCAATGGGTTTGTCATTGTCTTGTTGACAGAATATTAGTGACGTCACAGTTGATATGTGTGAAGTTTTCATGATTTTTCTTTTCTTCAGTACCCTTCGCATGTTTATGAAAGTCGACAACCGATTTTGACACACTTTGTAATGCCTCAAGGTTCTCTTGATTTATTGCATAAATCGGTTCATCCTCAAAAGAGAGCTTTTCGTCAAAGTTATCGGACATGCGTTTAACCGAGAAAATATTTCACCATAAGCTCTGGAAACCGGAAACCTTTTGGTTTCTATGCCAAGTTGTAACCTGTATCCCAAAAGCAGATGTCATTGAAAGGATATCAAGTGGGAATTTTCAATGGTCATGACCCAAAACCTTTGCTATGGATGCATTGTATCAAGGACCAATTTTGGTACAAAATAACATGCCTGTAATACTTTGACATTATCTGAGCTCAATATAACCAGACTGCTTATTTTCGATGTCACTACTTTGTCTTCCATTCTATCTCTATTAAGTGTCGATGTCTACCTTGATAATGCTCGTGAGTCTCTTTTGCAATTTGACCCTTAACGGGGTCAAGTTATCAGTATCCTAACCATAAGTTGCACCATTCATTTCTCTAAATCTTGCCTCCATTGTCATTGAAGTCGAACTATCATGACTGGTAGATACTTGGTATCGTCGTTGTCGTTGTGACCTGTGACGTGTAACTGAGATTTCCCTAGTTGGCCAGTGAATTCAAAACATTGTGGTTCTTTTATAAACTGAATTTTCAAAAGTACATTGAAAATTTTCTCATGAGTACCAACTTAACTAAAAAAAAATATTCAGAAAAATCTTAAATTTCTACTTCAGCCATTTTTTGAGCAAGCTGGATGCCCGAACTGTAAACATAACACATACAATATTTTACAACATTCAATCTTTTTGGCCCAATTTTTACCATAAAAATTTAAAAATTATCACAAATCAAGTCCGAGTTTTTATGATAAAAAATCAGCTAACAAGTGTTTAGCCATTTATAGCTATATTAGGTCAAAAAAAACAAGAAATCGAAAAACTCAAAATTCGGAGAAGGTGAAAAAATTCAAATTTTCTAGTAATAGCACAAAAAATTAGAACTAGGATTACAGATCTGATGCTTATGAATGCTCTAGCAAGGTGGTGAGTAATTTGGTGGTAAAAAACAAAGCAATTCGAACTGGCGAATAATCGAATTGGGCGAGTAATCAGATTTTTACTCGCCGAGTTGTTTGATGATGCATGAGACTCTGCTCTTCTCTCTAGACAAGTAGCAAAAGATAAAACTGGTAGAAACTTAAAAAAAACACAGTAGAGCGAGTAATAAACTTGTCAAAAAGAAAAGAAAAATAGCAGTAGAATACAAACAAAATCACTCTAAAAATCTGTTTAGCACCGGCAACGACACCAAAAAAATGTTGGACCCTGTTCATGCCTCCCTAATCACATGGATCTAGAGGACAAGGAAGGGGGTTTTAGATTTCCAACTGGGTGAGGAGTCATGTGTAGTATCAGGTTTCAATCCAATTGGGAGAGGGTAAACGAAGAGATAGGAGTGAGAATCTAGGCTTGTTAAGGTTGTCAATCTTAGCTTAGGATCTAATCATGGAATAGCCTAGATTTGGGTGTTGTTCATCTTGGTGCTTCTTCTCTTTTTGGGCTTTTCTTGGTTTTGCTTTTCTCTTTATTGTTTTTAGATTCTTTGGGTTTATCTAGGCATCTTTGGCTCTAGATCTTCTCCTCAAGAAGTCAATCTTCTCAAGGGAGGTGAACAATGTATTCAAACCTACCTACGGATCTTAATGATCACTCAAAGGTTGTGGATATAGCACCTATTTTGGTTGTATGTTGATTTTATGGACTACTTTGGAACTAGAATCAATGAAAGCTTGTGCTAATGATCATTCGTGATTGTGACAGTATAATTAACAAAAACAAAACAAGCATTCATCGACCACATAATAGATTCACATACCATCAAAAGAGGAGGGCCTCAAACATGCAAATGATAGGAAGGGGATGAGATTCTCTCTCTCTCTCTCTCTCTCTCTCTCTCTCTCTCTCTCTCTCTCTCTCTCTCTCTCTCTCTCTCTCTCTCTCTCTCTCTCTCTCTCTCTCTCTCTCTCTCTCTCTCTCTCTCTCTCTCTCTCTCTCTCTCTCTCTCTCTCTCTCTCTCTCTCTCTCTCTCTCTCTCTCTCTCTCTCTCTCTCTCTCTCTCTCTCTCTCTCTCTCTCTCTCTCTCTCTCTCTCTCTCTCTCTCTCTTCAAATGTAGAAGGTAACCACAAAAATGGTATCACATGCCCTTATATAGACATTCCTAGGGTTAGGGTTTTTGGTTCACCCAAAACCTTGTGCCGTAGCAACTTGACTTTTAAAGAGTTTTTAAACCAAATTACATTCTTAACTACTTGGGTCGCTTTACATGTTGGGCCCAACTGAGAGCTAATCTACATCGAATTCTCACACCTTTGGCTTGCGAGTACAGTGCACCTTCTATGGGTGTTTCACATTACAATTCTGGTAGACTTAAGACTTTCACTAACTTGGCCATGCTTTTATTCATGTCGTCGTAAAGTATGGTTGTTAGGCATTGGGCTTTGTTTTCGCTTATTGGTCGGTCCGCTACTTGTCGACTTCTTTGGTATTGGCACTCTCAGTAGGTTCAGATTCTAGAGCTTTCTTGTCGGTGATTTGTCGACGCTCTCTGATGTGGTTAGGTGGCTTTAATTCCGCTTCCTGATATCCTTCGTGCAATTATTATGGCTGGAATCTGTTAGAAGAATCTTCATGGAAATCTTCTAACAACCGTGGTAAGCCAGTGTGATGATTTGTTGGTGGTGAAAACTGCATCAACCAAAATGTTTTTTCAAAACCATAATAATAAGAATTCATATGAGCGCCCCTTCTTTCTTATCGCACTTCTCTATTTTGTGGAAATAGAAAAAAAAAATCAATTAGCTTGTATTTGTGTTTGCCTTGTTCTTAATACAAATGGACACATATTTTGTTTTTCTATGCCATAGGTTTGGTACTTCCTCAAGTATTTCAAACATCTTGGAGAAAGCAAACACCACCATAAAGTTGGAATATGAGAGTTAGATTCATCTTGCCACATGCAAACAAGCTATCAAAGTAAATATGAAGAAAAGATTGAGTGACCCATTGGCAAAAATCCTATCTCTCATGCTTTTTGTCTTCAATTTCTCGAGGTACTATGCCTAGTCTAGGTGTAGAGCATGCATGATGCTGAAGGATGCAACTTGGCATCAGAGGGCATACTTGTCCTTGAATTTTAATGTGGATATCATTAGAGGATACCTCATCCTTGTTTTGAGTGTAAAGGAAGGCAAGAAGCATAGAGGTGGTGGATCTTGCTCCTTGTTTGGAAGCTATGCTTAATGTATGGTAGTCATGCTTGAACTTTCATCTCTTGTTTCCATCTACTCACATCTATTCTAATGTTGTAAGCTTTTGTATTTGGCTAATGTACCTAATATTGCCTTTTCATGGAAAATAAAGAATGACACATGACTCATTTTATGCAAAATCGTCAAGAGTGAAACACTAAAGACAAGAGGAATGTGTTTCATAAATGAGAAGGCTATTTCATCATATTGACATTGTAGATTTGATAATCTTATTTTTACATGTTAGTTGTGATAATGTATTTCCATTTACACTTTTGTATGAACATTTCCATGTAGTGCAATGTGAGCTTTGGTATGTTACCAATCTCAATACATATTTTGGCATGTCCTTTGTAAAGGAACCAATGATTATGCCTCTTTAAATATTCGTACATATTTTGCGTAATCCACACTTCTATTTAATTTTCTGAATGCAACTTGAGGCATATGACATGTGATGTGTATGTAATTATCATTCAACCATGTCTACTAGTCTTGATGCAATTACCCATGGTTTTCATACAATCCAAGATATTCAAAGTGCTTCACTTTTTAGTAGTTTATGTGAGGTTTAGCTTGTGGAATGTTTGAAAATAATTTGTTTTGTCCTTTGGAAAATTTCAGCCAACATATGCATGAAATTGTATGAACATATGTCAATTCCTTCAATACATCAATCCTTTGCAAAATGGGTATTTCAAATGCCATGGTCAACTCTCAAAATATATCTAGATTTTAATCCTTCTAAAGTCCACAAGCAATGTTCAATTTCATTCAAGAGACACACCGCATATACTCAATTACCCATTGAACATAAAGGGCACCCACCCAACAACTACCTTCTATGAGTTCGGATTTCTCATTTATGCATTTTTTTTAGCGAGTTAGGAAAGCACGTATACTACAAATGAAGTCACTGAAAAATTAACCTTGTAACCCAAAGCTAAAGGTTAATCACATATATGTTGCCAAAATCGAAGGAATGGCTCTTAAATCTTACCCAATATGTGAGAAATAGATCAATTTCATGATCCTCCTCTGACACAAATCACAAACATTATAGGGTGCGTGCCCATTGACACTCTTTAGAAATCCACTCACCGTTTGGACTTTTTTGAAATCTAAAAATAGTAAGCTATGTACATTGGGATGTAAAACATTTCCTTCTATAACTCTTGGATTGACTAATTTTGTATGCTTAATGTCATGAAAGTTGACTAGAAAAGATACATAACAAATACAGCATTGATTTCTAAACATTTATCATTGGAAATTAGTAGCAAAGAAATTGTGTTCTATTTCCAAGCTGCATGGAACTTCATTAAACATAAGCATAAGGAATACAATCAAATTCACATTTGATAACTATCCTATTTGTTGTTTATCTCATTATGGAAAAATTATTATCATGTTATATCCTCATATTTCCTTTACTTGTTGTATTCGAAAATGTTTTTGTCGTACTTCAATGTCACATGAAGCATGAGGAATTAGCCTCAATAAGATCACATATTTTATTGGAAAGGAGTGTTAAGCTCATCAAGAATATATATAAAAGTAACATTAGTATTACAAATTTGAAAAGGAGGAGGAAAAAAAAAAAGAGACAACGGAAGGCAATAAGTATTCCAAGGAAGTAGATTAATGTTATATTAGTTTGTTTTTTTTTTTCTTCACATAATAAGTCTATTGTACTATCTTTTACATTGAGTTTGGGTAGATGTCATATATCATTTAGCTCCTCTCTCTCTCTCTCTCTCTCTCTCTCTCTCTCTCTCTCTCTCTCTCTCTCTCTCTCTCTCTCTCTCTCTCTCTCTCTCTCTCTCTCTCTCTCTCTCTCTCTCTCTCTCTCTCTCTCTCTCTCTCTCTCTCTCTCTCTCTCTCTCTCTCTCTCTCTCTCTCTCTCCTTCGTTTCAAGTGATAAGGATCAACAAGACTTGGATAAGCTTATCTCTCTTCTTTGTTTCAAGTGATAGGATCAACAAGACCAAGTGATAAGGATTAGCAAAGACTTAGATAAGCTTTACAAACTCACCATCTTTCATATTTTTCCCTTATGTTAATCCAATATCCTTTTAGAACAAGGTACCATTGGATAAGCTTCTCTCTTTTCTTCATTTCAAGTGATAAGGATCAACAAGACTTGGATAAGCTTCTCTCTCTTCTTCGTTTCAAGTGATAGGATCAACAAGACTTGGATAATCTTCTCTTTTCTCTTCATTTCAAGTGATAAGGATTAGCAAAGACTTAGATAAGCTTTACAAACTCACCATCTTTCATATCTTTCCCTTATGTTAATCCAATATTCTTTTAGAACAAGGTACCATTGACTAAATTCCTTATAAAATCACAATGAGCTTTAAAAGTCAATCTTATGAGCAGTCCCATTGATTTATTGTCCAACTAAAGCCCATAAAGTAAGCATGATTCCTTCTTCTATGATCACATGATTACTTATGAACTAAGTTTAGGCACCTATTAGCAATCTTGCCGAATTGTTCCTCTATGAGAAATTAATTTTTAAGAACTTGCATGATCATTATGTATCGTAAATTGAAACAAACTATCACCTTGCATGAAAATACTTACAAAGACAAGGCTATTTCATTGGTGCATCAAAAATACTAGATGCACAAATCAATTCACATGAAAAGAAGGCTATATTCCCTATTTGTGCCAACCAACGTCAATATTCAAGTAATCATTGTCTCTCTAATAGAAATTAAAGGTTGTCACACATCAAGAAAAGTAGATGTGTTGTATTTGCATGACATGTGGAAGATATCATCAATAAATAAGGGCATCAACAATGGACATGTGACCTACTAAGGAAGTACACATCTACACATATATTCCTATATCAGTTTCTTTTATATAAGATTTGTTAGACTTATCTCCTCATATGGAGGAGCTCTACGTACTTTCCAAGATCAAGATTAATGTTTTGATTATTGAGATAAAATACAAGTCTTTTTTCTATGTCATGAAATTCACCATACTAAAAAGTTTTATTTATAGATGCCTATACCTCTTCTAGGTTTGACGAGAAACTTTAGCAAAAATCAAAATTAATGTTGTCCTCACTATGACACAATCCAATAATAGTACAAGTGGTAGATATAATAAAATATGATTGTTGCAATATCCACACAATAAAACAAAGAAAATCAAACTCAAGCTTTACAAAGTGTAATGCTTCTTGGTTTCCAAGGAGAGGCTCGAACTTGAGACCAAAGAAACTTTGGATGTCAAGATAAGCAATTGAGCCAACACCCTTAACTTACAAAGTGTAATGAGATTCCAATCATCAAAAGTATATGCACTAGATGTACTATAGCGTCTATGCAATTCTAGTAAGGAACAAATCAATTAGGCATATCATATTAGTAAAAGTATCTTGCTCATGACTTTGCAATATAAGTTTGTTGTAAAACTCTTGGGACCTTGACAAATAGATACAAGTATATAGGCAATATACATAAACAATGTAGTTATGTACCTAGGTTGGCTCTTCATAATTGATGGTGGACATGTGTAGAGATTACTTATGGATGTGCACGCTATTGGAGGGTATGCAAGCCTATAAATTGTTTGTGGATTTAGTCAAGTTGTTGAGTTTCTTAAGCTCCAACTATTAGACCAACGTTAGGATGTTTGGGTGTTATTCCTCATGATGTTGATAAGTTTTCTTTGAATATTAGAAAATCCTTGCACCATCATTTTTAGTATAATACAAGATGATAATGAAAAGGTACTTGGCCAATGTGTGTGTGTGTGTGTGTGTGTGTGTGTGTGTGTGTGTGTGTGTGTGCGTGCGTGCATGCATTATACATAAACAATGTAGTCATGTACCCAGGTAGGAACTTCAAATATTATTGTGGACATGTTCAAAGATTATTGTGGACATGTATAGAGACATTACGAATGGATGCGCAAGCTATTGGAGTGTATGCAACCCTACAAACTATTAATGGAATTGATCAAGTTGTTGAGTCCCTTAAGCTCCAACTATTAGACCAATGTTAGAATGGTTCAACATGATGCTAATAGGTTTTTTGATAATAAAAACATTTGAATATTAAAAAAAAATTGTACTATAGTTTTTTATTATTATAATAGAAGAAAAAAGTGCTTGAACAATGTAAATGTGTAACTTCCCTCCCTTCAATTGGACCTAGAAGGAACTAAAAAGGACACTTATGACCTCACGATATCCATGTAAAATTTACCTACATTTATGGAAATTGTTTAACGCATCACACAAGGATGATATAACTCATGACACAAAAGTGCCTTCTCATATTACTTAAAAAAATTGAAACATGTTGGAACACATGAATTAGGTCTAAAGGTAGACTTTAAAGCATACAGTAGGAAATTGTTTAACGCATCACACAAGGATGATGTAACTCATGACACAAAAGTGCCTTCTCAAATTCCTTAAAAAAATGAAACATGTTGGAACACATGAAGTAGGTCTAAAGGTAGACTTTAAAGCATACAATATGTGAAGCATTTTAACTTTTCTATCCCATTGCACATGAGATCATCAAGTTATCTTGTGTCTTTAAAAAAGTTTAAGAATAAATTTTTGCAAGATGTCTATGAGAAGATGTAGCATCATTGTCTATGAAAATATGGTGTACCTTGGGTAAGAAAAAAAAAAAGTCCCATGTACCAACGTATGATGTAGAATGACATCTTCAAGAATTAATTTGAGAGCATAATATTATATGCATTTTTTTTTGTGAGATTCATTGACTATGATAAGACAAACAACCAACTAAACGGATATATGGGATATTCCTAATGAGGGGCACTAGGCCCAGTTAAAGGCCCAAAAAAAGAGACAACAATAGTCTTCATGGCATTGAAGGGCAAGAGTAGCAACTACCTTCATAGCCTGCCCAAAGGTTAGCCAACAAATCAAATTTTGGCCCTGAGATGTAGCTAGGAATAGCCTTCACAACTTTGAAGGAAAATCTTCAATGACAACATGACCAAAAAGAGTGGGTTTCATTGCTTCACTGATATCCTCACACATGTATGCAAGGACTCAAACTTGGTTGGGAAGATCCATGAGCCAAGTTTTTATCCATTGCACTATAAATCTTTTTTTTTTTGTAGGCATATTACACAAGGAGGCAAGTCTAGAAACGAAGTATTTACAACAATTACTAGGACTTCTAAGCCAGAATCACAAGAATACATCTTAGGCAAGGCCTGATATTAAGAAGCAACACATGACACTAAGTTATGGTAGGCACACACATACCATCTACAAGGTTTAGAGGACAAGCTCCCTACATACTCACTTTACCATCACAGTTGGAATTTGATCCCAAGTCTTTATAGCCATAGAATACACTCTTATCCAGCTTGGCTATGGTGCTACAGAAACATAGATATATGTAAGTCTTAATAAAAGGTTTTGCTGTTAAATTTTTAGAAATAAAAGCTCTTGTACATAAGTCTAGAAGGTATACGTGGCTGTCTAGAAGAGTGTAAGATACATTTTGAAGGATTTAGGAACTATGCAAATCATCCAACAAAAGGTGAAATGAAAGTTACACATGTCAAGATAAATAAGAGTGTTATCTATGGCAATGGAGCCATGATTCAATACTAGTTTGTGCTTGAAAATGGGACATTTAGGAGTCCAAAGGCTCAAAATTGGCATGGCTTACAATTTGATGTAGAGTATAATCTACACATAAATTTTAATAGTGCAAATTGTTATAAAAAATTAAAAATCAAAAAAATTAAAAAAAAGGGGGAACATGCTACAAAGAGGGGGGTTTAAAAATGAGAGCCAGATTTGAATACTCAAAGTTACAAAGGTACCCTAAAAAATGTAGAATGAATGTTGGAGCAAACAATAAATTAATGTAGATTCCTACAATTGGAAGCAAAACCGCAAACATTGAAACATCGGCATCACATCCTCATTTGCTAACAATTTTATGTCTCAAGGTTAGCATTTTAATTTCTTTGTTTCTTTTTTCTTGTTTCAAAAGCAACCAAGTTAAAAAATGTACAGAAAGATCAAATTAAGGGCTCACATCCATTTTTCATTTTGTCTTTGTGATTGTGTTAAGTAAAAAAATTCTAATGACGAAACTCAAATTAGTACCAATTGACCACTACGAATCAATATAATCATATTTTGTAAAAAGGGGATAAGAACTAGAAAAATGGTCTTGTTGAAAAACTACTCAATTACTAGCTTTTCATAATGTAAATAAAATTGTTGTCAGTTATTCCAACTTTGCTTTGGTGTAAAAAGGTTATAACTTTGTCCAAGAAGGATAAACTCCACTTCAAGATAATGTTCAATTTATGCAAAACTATCCAAGCTCTAAAAATACCTCCAAAAATCTAGGTGATAAATAAGCAACATTGGACAAGGTTTTATCACCTTTGTTAAGACAAATCTCATATTGATTTGAAACATTTTCCATTGAGAAGTTTTGAGTTTTCCTAATCATTGTGGCCGCAATATGTCATCATCTTCCATGTCTCAATTTTTTTTTGAGGGGATCAAGAGAGTTAGAAATCAGAGTTAATCTGATATACATTTTATGTAAGCTCTAAATGTGATACTGTAATCAGTGTACAGTTAATTAGATTTGCTGTATTTAGTTGTGTTCGGGACGTGACCCGTTAGGATATATTGATCGGGCATTGATCCCATAGTCGGCTACTTGGGTTAGCCGAGTAGCCACACGTAGGAAAAATTAGCCTGTACAGAGTTATATACAGTACTTGCTATACTCAGGGGCATGTCCTGAGTTTGTCGGTCAAATTTGGCCATATTGGGCCCGACCTTAGTTTGACAGGTGGTATGCCAATTTTAGGACACCTGCCTTTTCATGCAGTTTGTGAATACTCTATATGTACAGTGTTTCTTTGTAATCTATTAACTTTTGTTGTGCCATCTATGAGAGCTTGTGAGGAGTGGCTATGGTGATTGTGTAATGTGATCTGCATACTGCACTAGATTCTATAGGAATTTCAACCTGGTATCAGAGCGTCAGGGTGATGCAGGTATGCACGATCCGGTGGAGCTATGGGATAGCGTCTTTCACCAGGAGAAATAGCACTCAGAGCGTCTCAGGAGAGAGGACTCCATACAGGATATAGGCAGTCTGGATGGCAGGATATAGCAAAGTTCCTTCGATCGGAGCTTCGGAGAAGATCAAGACGATCGTCGTAAGAGAATTCTTAGAAGAATTCTGAAAAATTGCTCAAAATGGCTTCATAACGGCTTTTACGAAAAGCTGGCCAAAAATCTCTCAGTGGTTCATCGATTGTTGAGTGGAGCGGATCGTAAGGAAAAGCAAGGCAGTGGTTTCTCATTCATGAGAGGATTTTGACATCCATTTACAGTGGGAGGAGAAAAAAGCAATTCTAGGAATTGGCAAAAAGTGGCTAGTTGACGGAAAAGAAAAAAGCAAGCATAGAAAAACAGACATCAAGAGCGAGCACAATGTAGCCAGCACAAGAAGATCAATAAATTCTTTTTCTCAAAAGGAATTACTTGTGATAAGGAACTTCATACAGTACAAAAAATAGATCAAAAGACAACATAACAGCAAGTTGAATTGAGAGCGTGCGAGGGAGAAGTGGTGTAAGACGCATGTTCAAATTATCTAGCACTTCTAGACAACCATATGTTCCAAAAGACTAAGGATCTAGTAATGTACCAAGCTAGAGAGAATCTAGATTCAATGAAATCAAGATCATTAAATGTGTGCCTTAGAGATAACAAGCAAAATCTAGTGTAGAAGGTGGTTAGAACATTTTTTTTAGTTGTTATCAAAAAAGCAAAAAGCAAGTCCAAAAACATGTTTGAAAGGCTTCTTACAGATGTGGTATAAGAATCAAGACCTAGTCTGAAAGGAAGTTTTTTTCTAGGAAGAGCTCATTGTACAAGTGAAACATTAAAATGTTCCAATGAGTTTCAAAATGTTCTTCCAACGCTTCATGAAAATGACCTCTTAAACAATGCTTAGCTTGTTGAATGATTGTGCACAATTAGAAAACACATTTTGTCAAAATGGCTCAAATATTAGAAATTTTTTATGCCCTCAATAATATTTTATTTTTCATGATGCTCCTCCATGATGTCTTTACTTGGCCATGTGTGTGAGGTAAAATATTGAACAAAGGCCAAGATTAAGTTATGATTGCTACTTGTATCATCACCTTTGTATGGAACCTCTTCAAACTTAGTAAGACTAGGATCAAAAAAGAAATGGGAGAAGAGTAGTTGGAGTGAGTTCAACTTTAGAAAAGAAATGTTGATAAGACTATAAAATCAAAAACTATGAAGTTCACAATTTATTATTGAATTACACATGTTCCAACATGTTTTGATATTCTACAATGTGTATTCTACAATGTGGCGTGATGTGATTTGCTAATTAGCACTTTATCTAAGTACATGCACTTGCACTTAAATTTTTCAAGATGTTTTGATTTTTTACAATGTGGTTTGACATGATTGCTAATTATCACTTTGTTTGAGTATGCACTTGTACCTATAATTTTCAAATCTCTTACATGTGACAACAGTTAAGGTCAAACAATTTTCTAATGCTTAAAAAGACTATTTAAGAAACATACCTTATTTTGTGAACATTACATTGTTCATTCAAAGTCAATGATTGTCTTGAGATAAGCAGCATTTTTTTTTTTTACTTCGCTACCATGGCATCAGAATTTGACAGAAATTTGTTTGAAAGCTAGTGCATTCAAATATTATTGAAGAGTTTGAACCCCCACTCAATTATATTGAAGAGGAAATTAATTCTCACATTCAATTGAATTCCCTTGCCATGGAAGCTAAAAAAAAGTTATATCTACTTTGTTATTTGTGTTCACGTTATTCACACGTACCTTATATTCTATTCTGAAGTTGTTTTTCTATAGATGTTTGTGAGGTCATCTCACATATGAGAAAGAGGATATGCGGTGACATATTAGTCCACATTTATTTTTGTTGTACATACTGAACAGATTGTATCTTTTAGCATTTAGAGCATGTCAATTTCTACACATTTAAATATATATAGTGTAAGTCCTGATTTAGGACTTCACTAGCCTAAAGCTTAAATGTGAGAGGTGTAACTCTTCGAATATCAAATCCTTTTGGACGAGTTATACACTGGAAATAGTCCCTAACTAGTATACTAAGGGCCTCTAGATAGTATATATAAGGCTGTCATTTGCTCATTAGATAGTTTATAATTTGGTTTAGTGATTAGGTAGCTTATAATCTGCTATTGCTTGTGGGGCTTTAGCCATTGATAATATCATATGCTTTTGGCCATTCTTATGGGGGATTGATTGATTGATTGTGTCTTCTATAGAAGTTATGTTTCATTTATACAATATCCATAGATCAAGTCTATAACTTGGTGTTAGAGCACTTTCCTTCCTTGGAAAGTGCTAGTTTTCTTCACACTTGTTGGATCTCCATTTTTTCTAGTGGACCTTTAGTGGACAGTTAGTAAAAGCACTTCTGCTAAACTTAGTGACAGAAAAAAAAAATGGTGTTGGCAACTAGTTTAGCGACCATTGTCTTTTCTTGCAACTATTTTGGCAAATTTTCTACACAATACCTATTGCACTTTCTAACACCTTATTTGGAGGAGGTTTTGGCACTTTTTCATGAACATTTGTTTGCTGATTTTTTATTGTCTCTTGGAACCTCCATCACCATATTTAAGTTATTTTTTACTTCACTTGTTGGTTTTTTAGGGTATTACCTTCTGTTCTTTCTAGCATCCTATTTGGAAATAGTTTTAACACTATTTCATTAGCATTTGTTTGCTCATTTTTGGCCTGCGTTCTAGCCATTGCATCACCTTCTCTGTTGCCACAATTTGAGCAACTTTGCTAAAAAGGAATTGGCAGCATGTCCACTTATTTTCAATGTCTTACTTGGAGGTGGTATT
>CM055097.1:16099317-16236406 GCA_029204225.1 Diphasiastrum complanatum | reverse complement strand
TATGTACTGTGCTTTCCGTACAAAACCAGACAAGGCTATTGTATTTCACACCGAGTGGATCCAAAAATAAACAAATATGCGATCATTCTACGACATAGAAATTGCAAGCATATCACCAAGATAGTGCACCAATGGATAGTAGAACCCAAGAGAGCTCATGTATAAAGCATGATATGAAATAGATAGAAAGAAGATCACCTCTTCGTACATGAGTTAACAGCCTTTAATAGTAGGTTCACAAACCCTATTTGGCCACTTGGCTTTCCCACCAAAATGCTAACCCTACTAATTTTGGGTCTAGATTCAATGTACCCAACTATTCAAATTGAATCTACTCAAACTCGCATTCCTAACTTACTAATGAACTTTGAAAAAATCAACCTCTAAATCTAAAACAAGTTTTTGGCCTCGATATGTCAAATATGAAAATATTGCAAAATGTGATGAAACTAGTTGAATCTTTCACACATGTGAGGTGACACCTGAGCACGTGTGAGGTGACACCTAGACACGTGTCTCGTGTTCATTCGTCGGATCGACAACACATTTCACTCTCGCAATGGCCCGTATTGCACTTGTGTGTCTTTCTTCTAAACTAAGCGCTCTCTCTTATACTCGGCTCGCACAGGTCCGATATACCGTACACTCTGTCCGTACATGTCGGTCCTCTGTGAGGTCTTTATCATCCTTCCCTGATCTTCCTAGCCGTCACGCACAAGTTTGCTATCCCATAGTACACATCCATGGATAGGAGAAAGCAGACAAGGAGGGACTTCTTCTCTGTTGGCTCGTCCTCAGCTCCTGCGGTTGCCATTACACCTCCCACTAGACCTAGAACGAGCAACCGTAGCAGGTGGCTCTCTGAGATACGCAAGTATCAGAGATCAACCGCTCTGTTGATTCCAAGAGCTCCATTCTACCGTGCTGTCCGAAACATAACAAGAAATGATCTTGGACGGTTGGTTAGATTCACACCCAATGCTCTTCAGTGCCTTCAGGAGGCTGCTAAAGATTACATGAGCCTTTTTTTGAAGATTCTTTTTTGCTTGCAATCCATTCCAAGAGAGTCACCATAATACCCAAGGATTTTCAACTCATGATGAAAATGAGGGATAGGTTTTGCAGGTTACACGTATCTCAGCCTGCTACTCCCAGACCAACTCCTCTAGATAGGACTGATGTTCCTACGAAGCGTCCTAGGAAGCAGACAGCCCCCAAGAGAGCTTCGAAGAAAGTAAGGAGGGTAGACACCACAGATTCTGTAAAACCTAACCCAGAATCAATTGTAGATAATGCTGCTGTTGATAATGTTGTAAATATAGCTACATCTATTTTGGATACCCCTTTAATTCCTGTAGATACTACACATCCACTTCCTCCTCCTCCTCCAAATTTTTATACATATATAGATTTGGATGATTATCTTAAATTTGAGAAAGACATATCTGATGCTATAGATATAATTGTCCTTTTTGTTTTAGACTAGATGAACTTGATTTTAGTATAAATTATAGAGTTCTTGATTGTTTGGATCTCAAAGACAGACGCTTTTCTATCAGTGGTCCTGTGATAGAGTCCGGGCTTACACTCTTGCAATATGACATTGCAAGAGATTCATCCAATGAGTTGCTGGTGCTGAGTAACTTTTTGCTTCGGGCCTTCAAGGAGAATAATGACACATTGTCATAGTGTCTGACTAGTGGATTCACACAAGCAACAAAGTATCTGCTAATCCCTTATCATACCAAGTAAGATATATGAAATGCTTCTTGCTGTATAATGCTTTAACATTGGCATTTTCAATGGAAATAGTTCTCAGAATTGCAGCTAAAGAAATTTCAATCTTATTTTGCAGTGACCACTGGAGTTTAAACCTGATCTCTATTAATAGATTTGTAGATAATAGTATTAAAGGTTTTTGTGTCAAGATAAATTTGGCGAGCAATACGCATAAGGATGTAGACATATACCTTCCTTATTTAAGTAAATATATTCCTACAGATGTTCCCCATTCCGTGGACTGGCAGATCATCAGTTTGGAGGTAAATTCTGTCTTTCTTAATAGCATTTTGAAATCAGTATTCTAATGTATTTGTTTCATTCTGATTCATTCTGTTTCATAATTGATTTCTTGTGTGCTGAATTTTACTGCAATCACCCCAGCAAAATGATTCATTCAGCTGTGGGTGGTACACATTATACTTATTTTTTAAGTGGTTTAGCCTTCAGGAAGATGTTGATATTTCTAAGGTAGTAAATTCTGTTTATTTTTATTTTTGAAATCATGATTAGTTTTTTATTTTGTTGATGTTTTCAGCCATTACTAATACATGAATATTCTATCTTGCAGTTTACACTTCCTGAGTACACATCAAGCCAGATGTACAGACTTAGACAAGAAATTATCCTAAGTATACTGGCTAGAGCAAGGCTTCAGCCTCTCGTTATTGATGATGGTGCAAAGGATGATGTAGTTATACTAAATTAAGATTAGAACAAATATAGATAGCATAGAACAAAAATATATGTATAGAATTCATAGTTAAATATACATTGATATATCAAATGTTGCTCCATTTTATGAATTTGGGAGCACAAAATACATGTACTGATGCCCAACTTGGGCTTTCATTTATTGAATGAAAGAGTGTATACACAGATTTTTACTAAAGTTTATTTGAAACTATTGTTTTCCCACAATGGTGATTGTTGTAGGTAGACCTTTGTAGCACGTTATCAGCTCTTGTCTTTTTCGCATCTGTGACATGACAAATATTAGTGAATGTGCAATTGTAAATGATGACATTTTCAATTACTTTGTTCTATTTTGAAATGGCAATAAACATAAAGTACTTACGAGTCTTCCGTTGATGATAAATCTGAAATATGTTGGTAGATTGGTTTGTAATAGCATGAGCTCTGTTATGATAAAATCAAGCTTCCAATGCTCTTCCACCTCAACCATAGTCAAATATTCCTCATTGTAGATAATGCTTATTTTCATTCGGTTTGTGTGACCATTTAGTTCAAAGTCTTGATCCAGTGGTAGCCATGTACCTTCAATTTTTTTGTATCTCTGGTAGCTAAATGTGAGACTGAGCATTTGCTTTTCGATATGATAACGAAAGATCATTGAAGACTTTTTAATCCTGCATTCTATTTCATTATTTGTTTTACTATCCCAGCCTTGATCCATGAGATCTGACAAAGTCTCATCTGATAAATCCTTGCAAACAGATAAAGTTGGTGTCCTATGAACACTAGCACTCGAGAAAAAATCAACAAATATATGTAATGAGATAAACCAACTTAGGTGGACAATTTTCGAGCCTGTGCTTATCTTCATAGCATTTCTAATATCAATGAGTAGCTTGCATCTCAAGGATTCAGAAACAATACTGTCAGGAGTAGGCCACTCATCACTTTGAAAACTAGGCAATGGAATTGTTGCGAGCTTGCCAAAACCTCCATCTGTTTGTGGCGTATATAAAGATTCATAAAAATAGATACCACAATCTGCAAGTTCCTTTGGACTTCTTCCTCTGTATTACAGCTTTCCAACATCAGAGTGAATCAGGTCTAATATTCCTGCAAGTGATTGTGTGGGCTCCCATTCACTTATGCATGATGGATATAAATCTGAAAGAAAAAAACAGTGTTGAAGCATGTAAATCATAATCTGAAGAGCATCAATAAAGAAAATCACCTATGATTGCTGTCGAGTGCATATGTTTTGATATACATACAATTACATTATTGATGATCATGTACTTTGATTTCTGAATGCATATATACATGTTGTACTAAGACTTCTGATATCGATTGACCTCCCGGGGTAGTCTTAAACTCCAAAATTTTTGCTTTCCAATAAGATTTGTAAGTCATTTTTGCTCTTTTCTTTTGTCGAAAATTGTCCTTTGATGATGGATGCAGCAATACCCATGAATTCTTCGTTTATTTTGTTGGCTTCCAGTTATCAGCTTCATCTTTCTCATTGTAAAGAATCACAGACTCGATTGTAGATCTGGGTCTCCTTGCCATTGCTATTTTCAAAGCTTGGGCGCCAAAATCTCTCTGATATGATACTTAATTTCAATTTTTCGTATCACATTTAATCTAATGTGAATGCCAACATAGTCACAGTTACTGCTATACCATATTTTATGTAATTGTACAAACTGTATTTTTATAATTGTAACTAGTATAGTTAGAAAATTCCATTATACTAACCAGCATAGTCAAGTAAATTTAACTTGAGGTATTGACGTCGGGCAAATTAGCACATGTCGGACAGGAAGAAGAAACCAATGGGATACGTCCATGCTGCTTGGACACAGATTTCAAAGTTTTCTATATTGCATTTTTATTTCTCAGTTAGATTGAACTACGTTACGTAGATTTCAAATCTATGCATTTTGATTGGGCCTGGTGACGGTCGAAACTAAAGAAAAAAAATAAAAGTATCTTTACAAAGGGTCTTTTTGATATTGAGAACTCCTCTAATGCACGCCCCGACTTTGCTTATGCCATGTTCAAGATGAGCCAGTTCAGCCACTCTGCTGAAATTGGACTTACCACAAAGAAGTTATGTCATTTTTAATGTGGACTCAAAAAAAATTATGAGTAATAAAATCTCCAAAAAGTGAAATGTACTACCAAAATGTACAATGAAAAAAGGATTCTTTTTTTATACCACCAAACCATGCTTTTAGCCTAGATCTGTTACCTTAAACCATAATCCAAAATCCTAAGCCCTAACCTCTAAACCCCAAAATTCCTTACCCTATGCACCTTATCATTAACCCCTTTCCCTAGATCCCTTACTATAAATCCCAAACCCCTTTGTCCAAATTTCTTCCCCTAAGTCCTAAATTCCTAAATCCCTTATCCCTAACCCCTTATCCTAAATTCCTAAACGATAAACAACTTTCCTTGGATTCCTGAGCCCCCTATCCCTTATATTGAATTCTAAACCCTAGATCCCCAAATCCCCTTACCCTAAACCAAAAACCCAAATTCCTTACCATAAATTCTTTATCCTAAATCCTAATCCTAAACTCTTATCATAAACACCGACTTTCCTTAGATCTCTTACCCTAGATCCCTAAATCCCTTATCTTGAATCCCTTACCCTAGATCCCTCCCTTACCCCTTATCCTAGAATTGTTATCCCAAAGCCCCCGATTCGGACCAAGGTTCCAAGCCTTCCAAGGTCACCACCACCATTTTTGTCTGAAAGATACATGGATCAGGTACATAATTATTGTCATTTCAGGCAATCTAGACTATATCGGCACATTGCAACATATTTATGAAGTCAATTACGAGACTAACGACAAACACTTTATTTTCAAAGTAAAATGGTTTAAGGTCATCTATCGTGGAAGCAATGCCATGATTAGAAATGATGACTCTAATGTTACCGATGGACTCTCATGACACTCTAGTATTGCCACGACATTGCGAACATGTGAGACTCTCTCACAATCTTAATGTCATTAATATCTTCAATGTCTTGTTTATCAATCTTATAAGACCAACTTAATTTTTTAATGTTTTGGCAGCTTACATTTCATCCAGATCGAATAGACCCAAGATGGTGGTATGTGATCCAACTTAATGCAAGAAAATGATGTGTGTTTGAATGAAAAGATGTTGTAATATTGGATACACACGACGAACCACCACCCAATTCAGATTCAAACAGCAAAAAGGTTTGCAACTTCGATAAAACCGTGGCAAAAATGAAAAACGCCAAAACCGTGGGGGAAAAATGAAGGGTGCAATTACTGGTTGGAATATCAATGATGATTCAATCCCATTCAGGATTACATTGTCAAAGGGGCTCATTGGCCCTATAAGTGGCTTGTATACAACGATTGAGTATTTCTTTTATGATGGCACTGAAGAGGACCATGGTAAGGTCAAGATGGTGTGTAAGCCCATGGAAGTCCTTGAATCTGACGGTTCGCAACATCAAAGAGAGAAAAGGATGCTGCTACTTTGAACTCAACAAATCTAAGTGGTTGCCTATGGTTCATTTAAATTCAAACAAGTGTCAATGTTTGAAAGAGGAAGATCTAAAATAGAAAAGAAATTAGTGATTGAAATTGAAAATATGCTAGAAAACCAAGCTACTTATTTTTGATTTCAATCACTTTCTCTTCTATTCTAGATCTTCCTCTGTCAAACATTGACACTTGTTTGAATCTACATGAATTACAAGCAACCATTTGGATTTGTTGAGTTCAAAGTAGCAGCATCTTTTTCTCTCCTCAATGTTGTGAACCATTAGGTTCAAGGATGCCAACGACCTACACACCACCTTACCTAACCATGGTCCTCTTTGGTGACATCATGGAAAAAATACTCAATCGGCATAGACAACTCGATTCCAATGCCAATGAGCCCCCTTTGCATCCTCAATGGATTTGTGTCATTATTAATATTCCAATAATTCATTGCATGTCCTAACTTTTTTCTCATGGTTGTTTTCTTCATTTTCTTTCCCACGAGTTATCGAAGTTTAAGATCCCCTATTGTTGTTTAAAGTTTAGGGTTTATTGTTATTTATAGATGAAAATTAATCTATATAATGGTATTGCCCTTGTAGCTTTGAATCAGTACCTATAATGTGATAATTATAATACCCGAACCTTGCATAGTATGTCCTATTTCAGAATGTCGCCTCATATTCCTCCCTGTGGCGTGTACGTTTTTCCTATCAAAGAGATTAGAACCTTGCCTTTAATGGAAGAAAAGGGCCACACACCTTTCTAGGATTGGGAAATATTAACTAGTTTCTAGTGTATGTGATAAAAATTAAATTATAAAAATACAACATTGCTATGAACAAAATGAAATGATGAATTGCATTTGACTTTTTTAGGTAGACATTTTTCAATAAATAAAATTTGACCATGTTAGTTAACTAAACAACTTGACTATGTTAGGTAACATATTCAAATAGTCCAAAAAATGAAACAACACAAACTCATCGGTAAGCTTGAAGCTTAAGTGCAAGCTTGCTCACTCTTTCAATGCTTGCTCTCTTTCCTTTTCTTTTGATATCTTTGTCACATACACAAGCAACTCAAAATAACACTCTATTACACAATTGAACCATTATTGCAAGCAATATGTTATTGTGCTTGTGAATACATTATATAAAGATTAAAGAGTTTAGGGTTCATTAAATTTAAAGCATAAAATCTTATATTAATAATATGCTATAACAAACACACGCCAAATTGCAAATCTCTCTCTCTCTCTCTCTCTCTCTCTCTCTCTCTCTCTCTCTCTCTCTCTCTCTCTCTCTCTCTCTCTCTCTCTCTCTCTCTCTCTCTCTCTCTCTCTCTCTCTCTCTCTCTCTCTCTCTCTCTCTCTCTCTCTCTCTCTCTCTGGGAAGCTCCTTAGATCCTGCTTACAAATCACAAACACAATGATAACACACTATGGAGGAACCACCCAACCAAGTAGAAGCATCCAATCAAACTCTAGAAGCCTCACCCCCAAGCCAAGGAACAAGAAGCGTGAATATAGAGTGAGAGCCTAGCAATGAATCCAAAATCATGATGAGCAGTAGGGCGAGTTTGGATCCAATATATAGAGCCAAAAGCAACCTGGGCACATAGCCATGCATAGCTCTAAATTCCCTATACATAGATTCACCTAAATTAGAGTCCTAAGCATGGACCAACTCTTCATAGAATTGCTATTGATAACTCTACATATGCATACACTGTCTCATACCTTGTCTAAACTCCTTTCAGTGTGTTATGGGCCTCACAAGGATATCAATTACTTTCAGGTCATGTCCAGTATGATGTGGCATAACTAACAGCTTGTTTCACTAGAGTACCGTGTATCCAAGTCTAGGAGTATACTGTATCCTATGTACTGGTCATGGACATAACATTTTTCTCTCCTTAAACTACTTCTATCCTTAGAAGCTAAACTTCGAAAAATTCTTCTTTATGCTATCAACTCTCTCCCACGAATCATCATCCTCAATACGACCCTTCCACCGAATTAAGCACTCAGAGATAGAACGATTTCTCAATTGTTTATCTCTGGTTCTATAGTTTGATTAGTCCTTTCTTTCTGGCCATCTGATTCAGGATGATCAGAAGAACTTAAACTCAAAGAAGTTTCAAGTTTATGGAATACTGCTGACCAAAAGTGACCTGTGAACTTAGGATCTCTATCACTAACAATGTCATTGGGCAGACCATACAACCGAAATAATCTTTCAACAAAGATATGGGTTAATTCAAAAGCCTTTATAGTTGACTTGACTGGTATGAATGCAGCTAACTTAGTTAACCGATCCACTACAACCCAAATAGAATCATTTTGCCATTGGGTCTTCAGAAGTCCAACTACAAAATCCATAGATATGCCTTCCCATTTCTTATTAGGGATATCTAAAGGATGCAACAAACCACCAGCCTTATGGCATTCAGCCTTTGCTCGTTGACATGGTTTGCATTTAACAACATATGACTCAACATATGGCTTGAACTTTGGCCAATAAAATTCTCTTTTAACCAAATCCAGAGTCCTATGTATACCGGGATGTCCTGCACATGGTATGTCATGACATTCAAACAAAATCTGACGTTTGAGATCATCATCTCCAGGTACGCAAACTTTCCCATTCCAAAATAGTAACCCATCTTGAATGGTAAACTGTTCCACAATCTTGTTATCTTTCTTAGTTAGTTGAGTCCCTTGTGATCCTGACTCAACATTGTCCACATTTCTTCCAGTTTGAACAATGTTCCAAATATGACCAAAATGGGATTCTGATTCATATTTTTCTCTCAACGAAAGATATAGATCCATAGAAATCTGGGTGAATGATTTCCACCATCTCGATTTATCTATCCTAGAAATTACTAAATTTAGTTTATATCAGATTAACTTATAGTGAAGCATAGTTGACCAAAACCGACTGAAATTGACTCCAGCATGGTCAAATTACTATTTTTAGTCAATTTCATAGATAATTCAAGAAACTGAAAAAAACTAAAAATTTTGAATTTTTGCACTTAATTTTTTAAAAATTTTTTTACGTTTTCCAAAAATTCGTAAAAGACCATTGTAAGTTATTAAGCAATCAAAATTGAAAATTGGATTCATTGTTCGATTCTTAATCCTACTGCATTAATGTCCATCAGGCATGCAAAGCATGTGACATTAAATTGATTTTTTACATTATGGAATTTTACGTAAAATCAAGTTCTACGAAAATTGTCAGCTATAAAACCCAGTTTTGTATCTATCAATCAGAGCACATGCGTATAACCACTTAAAACAGATCTAAACCACTCATGCATGTTAGAATCGCTTTGAGAATCACCATGCAGACATTCCATGCATGCACAGTACCTCAAAATAGGAAATTGACGTGCATGCAATCAGAACGATTCAAAATTCTACCAATTTTGCTCACAAAATTGCAAAACTTCAGATGATCACAACTTTGGCAACTAGCCACCAAATTGGGTCATGTAAAGCTTAGTTAGAGGGATACCTAGTGAACAAGACTCTTGCCACGTCAGCCTACCACCTAGGATTCACATGTGTGAGTTCAGAACAACAAAAAAACCTATAGGAGGGCGCATTTTTTCAAGCCCAAAATGCTTAAAATCATGCAAACACTCAACCAAGCCTAAAAGTGATGATCCAAACAGTTTTCAATGGTCTCTAAGAGTTCCATGAAGCCTTTCTATAGATCCTATGAAATATTATGGGCTGAGAACCATGAATTCTTGATTTCTAGAAGTCAAAATTGCTACAAACTTGATGGAATTGAAACATAAGCCTCTACCCATCAATTTATAGGTCGGATAGCTTGCTGGGAAGGTAAAAAGGTATTAAAATTATCCCTTAAAAAATCCAAAATGATTCCTTTATGGATCTAGGGAAATCCACCCCCCAAAATTGATCAGTTTTTGACTTCCTACAAACCCAATTGTTGGAATTCTCGGCTCTAATTTCTAGGATAGCTTCAAAAGACTATGATTCATCTTTTCTTAGCTTTAATTGATGTTCAACAGCATCCTACCATCCAATTTCATGAAAAAACAAGCAAAAATCATGGATTTTGGCCCTTTCTAGGTTTTTTCACCTTGACAAATTGGAAGCGTTTTCTAAACCACATGCAATCCTATTTATAGAGTTATAACCATCCTATTGATCTGAACTTGCTGGATTTTGAGTTCTACAATCATTTTTGTGTGAAAATCATGGAAAACAAGCCAAATTTGGCCACAAAAGAGCCTAGAATCCAAAAACATGGGAAGATCCAACATGCAACCTGAATTTCAACTACTTCAAAGTGAATTAACTTGCTGGAAATTTCAGATCCATAACTAGTTTTGAATTACACATGCTAAAACTCCAAAAAGACAACCAAAAATGATTTTCTAGCACAATTCTCCATAAACCACAATGAATTTGAGAGAGATATGGATCATGCAAATTGAAATTAGGAAGATCCACCAACTTGCAACCTTGCACCTCTCCTTGGATGAGAATACTAGTTGATCACCACCAAGCTCTAATGAAAAGCACCACCACTCCAAACTTGTAAGCCTTGCTCTGATACCACTGTAAGGGAAGCTCCTTAGATCCTGCTTACAAATCACAAACACAATGATAACACACTATGGAGAAACCACCCAACCAAGTAGAAGCATCCAATCAAACTCTAGAAGCCTCACCCCCAATCCAAGGAACAAGAAGCTTGAATATAGAGTGAGAGCCTGGCAATGAATCCAAAACCATGATGAGGAGTAGGGCGAGTTTGGACCCTATATATAGAGCCAAAAGGAACCTGGGCACATAGCCATGCATAGCTCTAAATTCTCTATACATAGATTCACCTAGAATAGAGTCCTAAGCATGGACCAACTACTCATAGAATTGCTATTGATAACTCTATACATGCATACATTGTCTCATACCTTGTCTAAACTCCATTTAGTGTGTTTTGGGCCTCACAAGGATATTAGTTTCTCTCTCTCTCTCTCTCTCTCTCTCTCTCTCTCTCTCTCTCTCTCTCTCTCTCTCTCTCTCTCTCTCTCTCTCTCTCTCTCTCTCTCTCTCTCTCTCTCTCTCTCTCTCTCAAATTACGTATATAACATTCAATTATCATTATACACTATGTATTACATTTCTATCTTTACTGCTCTATCTTTACATTACTATTTTAACCATGTAACTATATCTACTTTACACTTTCATCTACTTTACAGTCTTTTCTCTCATTTTCTTTTCCCCTCCTCACTTGCACTCACAAAAACAAACAAAACAAATTTCATTTCCCACAAAAAGAAAAACAAAACACAAAACAACTATCTGCAATCCCCACAATGGAAGCTTTCCAAATGCTCCAAGCGCACCTCCAAATATTTCAAGCGCACCTCCAAAACTACAAACAATAGTGAGAAATAATCTACAAAAATGGATAGAAATTGCGAAAACCAAACAGACGGCGGAATCTAACAGGCCAAACTATGTTGGAATCTGACGTTTGCTTTTCGTACAAGGTCTTGTTGAAAATCTTGTTGCCTCGGATCGATGACATGGACGTTGGATTCCGTCACCTGTTAGATTGCGACATCCACGTCGGATGCCAACTTAATTTTGTATTATGCCATGCCATATCCATGTTTGCGTATCGGATTTTGACATGTTGGAATGCGACGACAATTTTAAAAATTAATTGCCGCCATAGTTTTCGGATCACAAGACATTCAATTTGGGAATTTTCGCTTAGGTGTCAAATTTTGACTCATCGAAATGCCACAGATTATAAAAATTCTGAAAATCTGTCGGTTACCCATGTCACAATCCTCGGGGTGTATTATTGTGCAAGAAACAATATCTCTTTCATCTACCGAGGCCGAGTACAAGGCTCTTAAAGCACACAACCAAGGAGCTACTTTGGATCAAGAGGTTGAATGAGGAGCTCAAAGTGATCAGATTCCACTCAACTACAATGATGACATCTCAGCTCAACACATAGCATCCAATCCAGTCTATCATGCAAGGAGCAAACACATAGAAATTACTCACCATTTTGTAAGGGAGAAAGTCCAAGCTAAGGAGATCTCATTGGAGCATATGCTATACCTACGTGGTTTGCCACATGGCAACAAACCCTAAGCTTGCAAGACTTGCCACATGGTAGACCTAGGTGGCTTTCCATGTGGCAACTTGCGACAAGATTGGCAGATAGTAGATCTATGTCATGCCCATGTGGCCTACCTCAAAAGGCTTCATTTTTTAATCTTAGATCAGCCTTTGGCTTAATTAGTAAAGTTATGTTATCATCTAGCTAGATTGTGAGGAGTATAGAAATTTCACAATTCTAGCTTGACTACTTTTCTGTAATTCCACTTGCAAGTGATGATGTGGCACATTATACGTGTATAGATGCTTAGCCCTATGCTAATCATGTAAATTCCTCACATGAGGTCTATTGACACCTTCTCTAATAAGTACAAAATGTACATTGGCATTGAAGAGAGAATGTAGGGCTATTTTTAGCATGTTTTGCCTTGTTGGTGGATCTCAAGATCTTGAGGTCAATGCTAGGGTTGATGGAAAATAATAGGGTATTTACTCTAGTTTTAGGTCAAGAAAGGTTGAAGGGTAGCCCTAAACCCTAAATCCGAGATGGATATGTGTGTGTGTGTGTGTGTGTGTGATAGATTGTGATAAAAATTGAGATCTTTCACTTTTCTTGACATTGTTTCTGTGTTGTGAGTTAGAGATTTGATATGTGAGGATCTTATGCATTTATTATATTTATTGAAAGGTTCTAAAGTTGATTATAGGTTCTTGAAGCTCGTTGGACATTTTTTAAGGAGTGTCTGATCAAATCTATGTGCCCAAAGTGGAGTTAAATGCCAAGATAAGCTAGTTTTGGTAAGTAGTCTTGATTCTAGCTCATATTTTGGATGTCGATCAATCAAATGTGCATTATCCATCACTTTTAGTATTTGTTGGGATTCATTTTGCTATAAATTTTATCAGTTGTCGCTAGAGATGTGACCTCTTCCTCCATTTTTAATCTCTAATGTTGTCATAGAATAATAATCTTGCTTTAGAATAAGCAAAAATGTGAAGTTTATCACCAAGCCAAAATCAATAGATGCATATTTCAAATGGTCAATAACATATGGCCTTGGATCACAATGAAACTTAAAATTTGTGTGGCTCAAGAAACACTGTAAACAAGATGGCTATAGCAACAAACAAGAGCCTTAATAATGTGCTCAAGTAGAACTATGGGAGCTTTACTCATTGTCCTTTTAATAAAAGGAACTTTATATGAATGAAGAAGAAACATAAGAAAGGTGAGTTTCAATGAGAATGTTGTCTCAACACCTGTATGGCCAACATAATAACTCCAACTATATGCTAGAAGTCCCAAACCATTATGTGGATGCTAGATACGCCATGGTTGTTCTCGTGGCTACCAACAACAACAGCACCAAAAAATATTGTAACAAGAAAAACGCCTCATGGTGGATCAAGCTTTCTACTAGCTTAAATTCAAAAAACCTTCAAATTTTTACAATTGTGGTATGGATCCATGGAAGAACTTCTATAATGAACATATATGCTCACCAATAATACATTTACTCCTGCATCAGATCATCTACAAGAAATATCACATTAGATTTTGATACATTATTTAATACACTCTTTAGACAATTTACATGCAATGTTGTGTACCACCTTTGAATGGCATAAAGCATAATTATCACACTACATGGATGTTGTGTTTATACCATCAGCAACAAGTGACCATAACCATGACTCTCTCTCTCTCTCTCTCTCTCTCTCTCTCTCTCTCTCTCTCTCTCTCTCTCTCTCTCTCATGTCATTGACCTTGTGGGAAGCATATCAAATGGCAAGCTATATTTACCACTCTATGTCATCTCGTTCATGTTATTCACTCCTAGTGGCATGCTATCTCTAGTAGTGTAGTGATACTCCACATCTCACATGTGCATGCTATTCTTGGAATCTCTTTGCATGAAGAGTCTTAGAAACATTTGGCATTGAGTTTCATTTTAACTTTCCTAGACCCCAACTTCTACATGTAGGCTTGCAAGGGAAAACAATTCACCCCTTTTGTTACTAAGAATAGGAAAATGCTACCAAGGCCCTTCATGACAAATCTAGGATGCAAGTAGGACAAAATTGGGAAATAGTTGACAACGTTACATTATAGATACCGTGGTTTTGGCACCTGATCTTACATTTGGTTAGCTACATGCAACTACTTTGGAGTGTGAAAAGAAGCGAAAGAGAGAGCCTGTGGAGCAAGGTTGTGTTGTGCCTACTACCACATCAAAGCACTAGCCTCCAAATTTATCTTATAATTGTGTAGTACCCAATACATCTAAGATATGCCTTTGTCTTTCTTGTCTTCTCTTAGGAGTCAATGACAACGAGTGAGAGTTTGCCACTCATGGTATCATGAATCAACTTATTCTTCCAAGGGTGCAGGCGAGGCCCCAACCTCATCCCAATGGCGCAGCAATGCATAAAGTGATATGATAAGATCTATACTTTGATGTTGTCTCCTACGCCGTTGGATGAGGGTGGGGCCTGCTGGCCGACACTTTCAACTATGGTGAGAAAATCACTCAACCCACAACTCACAAGTGGCAGATGAAAAATAGTCTTCATTCCTTCTTATAATGTTGGCATTTATTCAGGAACTTGGTGATTCGTGCCATTGGCTACTATATAGTAGATTCCAAAAGTAATTGGCTCATGTGTTCTAAGATTGTCTCTTACAACAATAGAAGATCTTTGAGAGAGAGAGAGAGAGAGAGAGAGAGAGAGAGAGAGAGAGAGAGAGAGAGAGAGAGAGAGAGAGATACAAAAGTTTTTGAGATACCCCAAAGCAATAGACTCCAAATTTATCTTAGAATTATGTAGTTCCTACTACATCTGAGAAATGCCTTTGTCTTTTTTGTCTTCTCTTAGGAGTCAATGAAGACGAGTGAGACTTAGCCTCACTCATGGTATTATGAATCAACTTATTCCTCCAAGGGTGGAGGCGAGGCCCCACCCTCATCCCAATGGTGTACCATTAGCTATGGTGAGGAATACACTCAACCCACGACTTGCATGTGGCAATGGGAAATATTCTTCATTCCTTCTTATAATGCTGGGTTTTATTCATGAAGGTAACTCGTGCCATTGGCTACTATATAGTAGAACATGAACAAAAGTAATTGGCTCATATGTTGTAATATCATCTCTTACAGCAATAAAAGATCATTGAGAGATTGAGAGAGAGAGAGAGAGAGAGAGAGAGAGAGAGAGATCGAGAGATCATTTGAGTGACTTGAGAAAGTTTTCAAGTGAGATTTCTGGACCTCTTTGTCTTCCTCGTCATATTTGATTCACATAGCAGTTGCCAGAAGATGGAATTTCACATTATGTCTCTAGAGGTGCCTGCTCCTATTTTATTCATGAATGCAACTATTTCTTTGGCTGCAATTAGAAAGCGTGTTTTCTCTGTCCTTGAGATGGTTGGAATCAAGCTCAGGAATGCTGCGCCACCCGTTGAAAGAAGAGATTCAGTCTGGGGAAACTCGATCGAAGCAGAGCATGAGCGAGGCAGCTTAAGCCTCTGGGATCACTCTCGCAGTTATGGTGATGACATACGGGACTCACAATCTGTCGTCACGCTGGACTCAGTAGTTGCGGAGAGCATCTGCTGTGAAGAAGATGCAATTTGTGCAGTTTGCCTTTGTGAGTACGAAAAGGAAGATCCTGTATGGTTGCTACCATTTTGTTCTCACATATTTCACAAGCGTTGCCTTGATGGATGGCTCAACCATAATCAAACTACTTGTCCTACATGTAGATCCTCTCTTTTGACGCAACATGAAAGTAAGCACAGAGAAGAGTAAGAGCTTATGGCGGAGTTACCATTGCGATTTTCCTTCTACCATGGACGTGCCGCAATGAGGACTACTGCTCCATTAGATGATGTTTCCTGAGACTGAGAGAGCTTGATCAATTGCCAATAAAACCGATAATTCTGACACTCTAAAGTCATCCCTCAATATTCTTACACCCAAAGTCCATCTATATGTCTGGGGGTGTGTGCCATGTAATTTTGAAGATTATGCGAGCTCAAAAGACTGATTACCAACTTTTATTCTCGAGGCTCAGCCAAACTACAATGTTGTCACTTAAAGAGTAGAGGTTTTTCTGTTTATGCTTATATGCTTTGTAAAGGTTGATGTTTAAATAGTTTTTAGACTTCAAATACAGTAACCATCAGCAATATGTGTAGTCGGATCTCTATTGCTTTCTAATGGATGCTATCTAAGTGATGCATATTCTGCACCAAAATTGTAGGTCTTGTTGTTCATTATTTCAAACGTGAAGAAGAAGAGAACTGGATGATTCATAAATGACTTTGTACTTTGCAATCTTTTGCATGAGTACTTGGATTTTGAGAAAGTTTCAAACACAAAGCAAACCCTAAAAGTGTCAATGATCGTTAACTTTAAAATTTCAATGATGCAAAACTAGCAAGCTTCAAATAACTATGCATCATGATCTTGTCTTCCAAATACATAAATGATTCACATAAGATTAAAAGTTTGATTTTAATACATGATATAGATCACTTCATAATAGGAGATACACTCATTGCTGCATGTACTAAAGCTTAATGTGTGTGTGTGTGTGTGAGAGAGAGAGAGATAAGATACACAATGGAGAGAGATAAATACAAGCAATATATATATATATATATATATATATATATATATATATATAGAGAGAGAGAGAGAGAGAGAGAGAGAGAGAGAGAGAGAGAGAGAGAGAGAGAGAGAGAGAGAGAGAGAGAGAGAGAGAGAGAGAGAGAGAAGATACACAATGGAGAGAGAAGAAGAAGAAGGTTTATTAACGTCTCTTTCCATGCCAGAAGGCATATAACACGAACAAGTACATCAAAATGGATGGCACCAAGACGGAGCAATGCCGTCAAAACAACATAACTAAAACCAAACTAACTAAGAAGAGAAAAAATATCTCTTTAGTGCTCTAACTCTCAGCCTAATTCTGAACAATCTCTAACAAGCATCAATGAAAGGCTCTCACGCACAGGAGGCGGTGCTGAGTGATCAGTTCTGGATGAGGTGACAAAAAAATGTCGTCCATCACAAAATATAACCTTTTGCCCTTTTGAATTCGCTTCCTCGATGAGCTGCTTACGAATCCATGGTGTCGTGTCATGTCGTTACAAAAATAGCAGGGCATTTCCAAACAAGAGGGCTACATGACCAATCCAAAGTGTGCTTTATTTGCCAAGCCATACTCCCTAGTCAATAAAGGTTTTTCATTCCTTCAGATGTACGACTTGGAAAGAGCATGACATAAGCTTTGATTTTGATTAACTCAAATGTATTTCTTCTACCAAATGTGATTGTAAATAGTTTTCACTCTAGAATTCCCTTTCAAATGGGAGCTTCTAGAGATTTCACAAAAGTTTATAAGTCGTTGGTCTCTAGCATGTTGTTAGCTGACACTAATGCAATTTTTTTCAAAACAGAGCTTTGATGATTGAAAAAAGATGGCGATAAGTTTTTTTTATGGACATCATATTTCAACAACTCTCTTGTCCGCTGAAATCCAACGACCTATGTTAGCGCACGGTCTGTTTCACACAGAATTCGCTTCTCAACAACATTAGTGCTGCTTCTTTCCTTCACTGTTAGCGCTTCTTCATTGTTCAACGTGACTACAAATATGTTTGGCAATAGGTTCAGTCACAGACTCTATTTTTGGAGTATAATGGTGTTGTACCCGCCTGTCAAAAGCACACCTACGAGCTGATTCGATCCTTGATTGGCAATGGTACCTCATCTTGGATAGTGATCTATCAGGACTCGATTTCCTACTTCTACAATTCTGTTTCAGTTCTTGCTTTATTATTACAGACTGTAGATTATTGCTAAACTATTCTACTCAAAGAAAAAGGGGAAATCTAAAATTAATCTACTCATATTAAAATCATAGAGTCATCAACACCACTTTAACTAAACAACTAGGAATCCTACAGAGTGCTTGCTACAATTGTCACTCAACATTTGTAACAAAAACTCCTCAGGGAGCCGAAACTAGGAAACATCATAACTCAGTGGAATGGTAGATCGATTTCCAAGTCCTGCACATCTATCTGATGCTAATCCCAAACCAATCCTTAAGAGAAAAAGCAACAACAATCATATTCATACATCAGTACCCAAACAAAATGCATGAAGATGGAGCATGGAAGGAAATGGAAGTAGAAAGCAACGATATTTCAGTACATACACATGCTATAAAACTCATGGTGGAGGCCTCTATCTATACCCACGAGCTGTAGAACCCAATTGCATCATAATTTGGAGTCCACCTCTTGCAACAGAGTGAACCCCAATCTATAAGGATTTGAGTTCCACCTCTTACTAGATAATAGGAGGCCTCTTTATTAAAAACATAACTCAAGTTGAGAGAGTCTAAATTACTAGCTCCCACATGGCTTTCCATCTTTTGGGAATTACCATGGGGCTCACAGAATATTCCTAGCACTAATAATTCTCGTGCTCTCAGACTCGGCTCTCAAGTTCATCTCTGCTAGAAACCCTTTTTGGATGATGAGACACTGCATCGACACGTCAAGGGCATGGCATCAGCTAACATTATCCTCTCCCCTATAGTGTTGCAGGTCCCACTGCAATGCCTCAGCTTTGACGCTTGATTCTTGGAAAGGCATGGATCAGCATTTGCCTACGTAAAATCAAGAACTTATTGGTTGATAATGTCAGGCTTCTTGGGAACACTTCAAAGTTGTAGCAGATTATTAGAATAGCCCTGCATAACTGAGTATAAGAACCACCAAGTGAAGTTCTTCAGGATTCCAATCACATGCAAACCAAAAGGACACCTGTGGAGCATGAACCACCCAACCAATATTGAGAGGCTAGTCAATACTCTAACCAATCCACCCCCAAGCCACAATGAAGGACACAAGAGAGGAGAGGAGAAACTGGCTCAAGAATCACAATTCACAATAGGAGGATGGGCGAGTTTCCACTAGATCTAATCTCCTCAAGAGAGAGATAATATTCCCTTTAGGATTCCCATGCAACCTAAATTGAGCTATTGACCTCCTATTCTTGCATTAAAGCAGTCTTCACCATGCATGTGCTCATATGTCCAATTATAGGTCTGGGCCCTCATATGATTATTAATTGTTTAATATGACCACATCCAGAATGACGTAGCATAACTAATAACCACATACAACTAGAGTGATCGGCTATCCACGTCAGGAATTAGTCCAATTCCCTTGTATAGGACATGGACATAACATTCTTCCCCCCTTAAACCATTTCGATCTCTAGAAATGAAAGCTAATTCTTATTTATGCTTTCGACCCTTCCCATGAATCATCATCCCCAGTTCGTCCCTTTCACCTGATCAAGCACTCAGAGATAGAACGATTTCTCAATTGTTTATCTCTGGTTCTGAGTACCTTTTCAGGTTCCAAAGGAACACTAAGCGATGAGTCCTCCAAATGGGTAAGATCTTCCTCTGAACCAACTACGTCACCTTCATGTAAACTTAATTTTAAACGGCCTACATGAAACACAGGGTGAGCTATAGTCTTGTTCTAAAGGTCTAGTTCGTAAGCTAAAGAGCCAATTTTCTTTATAATCCAAAACGGTCCACAATATCTCATAGACAATTTATAATGCTTCCCTGTACTCATAGTCTTAGAATCCTTAGGTATTCTAAGATATACCCAGTCATCAACTTTAAAATCTCTGGGAGACCTTTTAAGATCGGCATAGTGCTTAGCTCTATCCTGAGCACTCCGATACAATCACGGGCCACTTGCAACTTTTCACGCATATCATGCAAAAAATCTGCAACTTTCTGGATCTTAACTGACTTTGTCTCCACATTTATCGGAAATCTAGGTTGAAAACCGTACATCATCATAAACGGACTATAACCAATAATGTTTTCTACTGTTATAAGCAAACTCAATTAAAGGAATGTAATCTTCCCACTAAGATTGCATGTGAGACACATAAGTTCTCAACATATCCTTCATAATATGATTAGTTCTCTCAGTCTGGCCATCTGATTCAAGTTGATCAGAAGAACTAAAACTAAGTGAGGATTCAAGGTTATGCAAAGTAGCTGACCAAAAGTGACCTGTAAATTTAGAATCTCTATCACTAACTATATCACTTGGCAATCCATAAAGCCTAAATAATCTTTCACAAAGATCTGGGCTAAATCCGAAGCCTTAGCAATTGACTTGACTGGTATACAAGTAGCTAACTTTGTCAACCTGTCCACCACAACCCAAATAGAATCATTTTGGCGTTGGGTCTTTGGAAGTCCAACCACAAAATCCATAGATATACTTTCCCATCGCTTCTGAAGGATATCTAGGGGATGTAACAACCCTCCAATCTTTAAGCATTCACTGGCAAGGTCTACAATTAATCACATAAGACTCGACAAATGGCTTGAGTTTCGGCCAATAAAACTCTCTTTGACCAAGTCCAAAGTCCTGTGTATACCCGGATGACCTGTACAGGGAACATCATGACCTCATAAAGAATCTTCTTTTTAAACTCAGCATCTGCTGGTACACAAATTTTTCCATTCCGAAATAGTAACCCACCTCGGATAGAAACATGTTCCGCTATCTTCTTATCTTTCTTAGGAACCTGACACCCCTGTGAGTAAATCTCTATTCCATTCTCATTTTTTCCTGTCTCCACCATCTTCCAGATGGGACCAGAACGAGAATCTGATTTACATTTTTCTCTCAGTGAAAGATATGGATCAGTGAAAATTTGGGTGAATGAAAGTTCATTTAATTCACCAATCCGACTAAGGGCATCCGCAACTTGGTTAGAGCTTCCCTTGACATATTGGATCTCATGATCAAATTCCTCCATAAGCTCAAGCCATCGAGCTTTATGACCCCTTAGATCGTTCTGATTACAAAATTACTTCAGAGGTTGGTGATCTATATACACTATAAATTGACTACCATAAAGGTAATGCCTCCAGGTCTTAAGTGCATGTATCACAGCAAATAACTCTTTCTCCTGACTTGTATAACGCAACTGAGGCCTCGTGAGTTTTTTGCTTTCAAACACTATTGGCCAATCCTCCTATAGAAGAACTGCCCCTATCACCGAATCACTTGCGTTAGTTCGCACGACTAAGGTAAATCAAGATTCGTGATATGTAAAACAGGAGCTGAAGCAACCATTTTCTTGAGTTTCTCAAAGCATTGGTTCAATTCATTATTCCACTCAATAGGCTCGCTAGGTTGACCTCTCTTTTTCTTTTTGTTAACTCTGCCTTTAGTCAAATTATTTAAAGGTGCTGCCACTTTAGCATAATCCTCAATTGACTTATGAAAGAGAACTGTAAAACCGAAAAAAGATTTAGCTTTTCTAACTATCTTCGGTATCGGCCATTCAAGCATTGTCTTGACCTATTTCCGTCAATTTCCAACCCACTACGGGTGATCTTATGACCGAGGTACACCAACTCATGCTTAAAGAGCTCACATTTAGATTCCTTAGCGTAGAGTTTCTCTCGTCTGAGAATATCTAAGACAGTATTAAGATGACTCAAATGCTCCTTAAGTGTTCTACTATAGATGAGAATATCATCTAAGAATACAACCACAAACTTCCCTAGATATGGACGAAAAAGATCGTTCATCATCTGTTGGAACGTAGCTGGTGCATTCGTCAACCCAAAAGGAAGCACAAGAAATTCATAGTGACCGAATCTTGTCCGAAAACTAGTCTTCTGCATGTCATCCAAAAGAATTCTAATCTGATGATATCTGGTTCTAAGATCTATCTTTGTGAAGTATTTAGCTCCACCTAATCGATCTACCAGATCATCCATATGAGGCAAAGGATATTTATTTTTAATAGTTACTTCCCTTACAGTGGTATCAGAGCAAGGCTTACAAGTTTGGAGAGGTGGTGCTTTCCATTGGAGCTTGGTGGTATTCAACTAGTATTCTCATCCAAGGAGAGGAGCAAGGTTGCAAGTTGGTGGATCTTCCCAATCTCAATTTGCATGATCCATATCTCTCTCTCAAATTTCATTGTGGTTTATGGAGAATTGTGCTAGGAAATCAATTTTGGTGTCTTTTTTGGAGTTTTAGCATGAGTAGCTCAAAACTAGTTATGGATCTGAAATTTCCAGCAAGTTAATTCACTTTGAAATAGTTGGAATTCAGGTTGCATGTTGGATCTTCCCATGTATTTGTATTCTAGGCTCAAGATCATGCAAGTACCCAGAAGTACAGATATCTGATCTGATGGCCTGATGTCAATAGATATACTCTAGGTTGTGGCTAATCTACCACTCTTGTAATTTTCTGATTAGTTGTAGATGCTTAATTACTCTAATCTAAAAGGTTACAAAGAGTGACTATATACTTACTGGATGATACTTGATATGAATATACAGAATATACACATAGATGTATGAAGTAGTCTGATGCTAGTAAGCAATCAAGATGAAAATACAGACAAGAAGTCCACCTGCGTGCGAGACGAGTTCTGTGAGCAGGATCCATAGTGACCCACAAGTCCGCTAGTAAGCAAGACATCCACTCGTGAGAGAACTATATTTCTCTCACGCCAACGCACTGCATGGATCTGCATGCAGTGTTTGAAGAATAAGAGAAAATCAATAGATGATCTTGTAGCCATTGTACACATGTCCCTTTTGTGATGTATGATCTTGAATGCAAATGTGTTTGCTGTTATTCGTGTGTCTGATTCTCCTATTCATTTCAATTCCTCACATTGGTTGAATCTGTTGAATGCTGCATTAATTTATAAACGTAGATCAGTAGAGCCTGACTACATTCTGGAGGACTGTAGGAGTGATTCAGCTGCAGTGTCCAGTGACCACATCTGAACTCCATCCAAAATGTGTTGAATCGCGGTTCCTTCGCCTTCGCGATTGTTTCGCGACTGCGAATTTCATCATCATAGACCATAGGATTGAGTTAATTCCAGGAAGTCAACCTGTCTCTAGACAACCTTATAGGTTCTCTCAGAAAGAGGAGACATAGATTTCAAATCAAATAGAAAACTATCTGAGGATGGGACATATACAACCTAGTAAATCACCATGAGACGCTCTTGTTCTTCTTAAAGCGAAGAAAGATGGTGGTTTTCGGATGTGTGTGGATTACAAGGGGCTTAATAAAGTGACTATAAAGAATAAATATCCATTACCCAGGATGGATGAACTTGTAGATCGCTTGGGTGGAACACGATATCTCACCAAGATAGATCTCAGAACAGGGTACCATCAAATAGGAATTAAGTCAAAAAATGTCCAAAAGATAGGATTTCATTCTAGATTTGGTCATTATGAGTTTCTAGTGTTGCCATTTGGATTAACGAATGCTCCAGCAACATTCCAGCAAATGATGAACGATTTATTTTGTCCACATTTGGGAAAGTTTGTGGTTGTATTCTTAGACGACATTCTCGTTTACAGTAAATCCTTGATGGAACATGTAGAACACTTAAGAATCGTCTTGATGAAACTCTGTCGAGAGTTACTCTATGCTAAAGAGTCCAAGTGTGAATTCTTTAAGCAAGAGTTGTTTTATCTTGGTCATAAGATCACAATAAATGGGATCAAGATTGACGAGGATAAAATCAAGATTGTGACTAAGTGGCCAATTCTAGGAACAGTGAGGCAAGTAAATGTTTTTTTAGGATTTACACTTTTCTTCAAGAGATTTACTAAGGATTATGCTAAGTTAGCAGCACCGCTTAATAATCTGACAAAAGGAGTTGTTAATAAAAAGAAAAAGAGGAATCAACCTAGTCTGCCTGTTGTTTGGAACAAGGAATTGAATCAATATTTTGAGAAACTTAAAACAATGATTGTTTCAACTCCCGTGTTACAAATTGCAAATCCAGATTTACCTTATGTCGTGAGAACGGACGCAAGTGATGTTGCAGTTGGAGCGGTTCTATTACAAATGGATAGGCCACTAGCATTTGAAAGCAAAAAATTCACTGGTCCTCAGTTGCGTTATGCTATGCAGGAAAAGGAATTGTTTGTTGTAGTCCATGCAGTTAAAACCTGGAGACACTACTTGTATGGTAGTAAGTTTGTAGTGTATACGGATCACCAGCCTCTTAAATATTTTTGTAATCAACATGATCTTCGGGGGAGAAAAGCTCGATGGGCTGAATCGATGCAAGAATTTGATCATGAAATCCGTTACATAAGAGGCAGCTCTAATCAAGTTGCCAATGCTCTTAGTCAGATCGGTGAACTGAATGAGTTGTCATTCACCCAGATTTCTACAGATCTATATCTTTCGCTGAGAGGAAAATATGAATCAGATTTTCATTTTGGTCACATTTGGAATATTATTCAGGCCGGAAGAAATGTGGACAGTCAGAAACACAGGGGACTCAACTAACTAAGAAAGATAAGAAGATTGTGGAACAGTCCACAGAGATGGATTACTATTTCGGAATGGAAAAGGTTTGCGTACCTAGTGATGATGATCTCAAACGTAAGATTTTGTTTGAATGTCATGACATACCCTATGCAGGACATCCCGGTATACACAAGACTCTGGACTTGGATAAAAGAGAATTTTATTGGCCAAAGCTCAAGACGTATGTCATATGCTGTTAAATGCAAACCCTGTCAACTAGGAAAGGCTGAATGCCATAAGGTTGGTGGTTTGTTGCATCCGTTAGATATCCCAGATAAGATATGGGAAAGCATATCTATGGATTTTGTAGTTGGACTTCCAAAGACCCAATGGCAAAATGATTCTATTTGGGTTGTAGTAGATCGGTTAACTAAGTTAGCTGCATTCATACCAGTCAAGTGAACTATAAAGGCTTCTGATTTAGCCCAGATCTTTGTTGAAATATTATTTTGGTTGTATGGTCTGCCAAGTGACATTGTTAGTGATAGAGATCCTAAGTTCACAGGTCATTTTTGGTCAGTAGTATTCCATAAACTGGAAACTTCTTTGAGTTTGAGTTCTTCTGATCATCCCGAATCAGATGGCCAAACAGAAAGGACTAATCAAAGTATGGAAGATATTTTGAGGACTTATGTTTCTCATAGGCAATCTCATTGGGAAGATTATCTCCCACTGGTTGAGTTTGCATATAATAGTAGAAAGCATTTTGCTAAAGGTTACAGTCCTTTTATGCTTATGTACGATTTTCAACCTAGATCTCCAGTAAATGTTGAGATAAAGTCTGTTAAGATCCAGAAGGTTGCAAATTTCTTGCATGATATGCAAGAAATGTTGCAAGTGGCTAAGGATAGTATCCGTAGTGCTCAGGATAGAGCTAAACACTATACCGATCTTAAGATATCTCCAAGAGATTTTAAAGTTGATGACTGGGTATATCTTAGGATTCCAAAAGATTCTAAGACGTTACGTACAATGAAGCATTAAAAGCTGTCTACCCGTTAGTGTGGACCTTTCAGGATTGTACGTAGAATTGGTTCTTTGGCGTATGAACTAGATCTTCAAGAAAAATTGATTGCACACCAATATTTCATGTAAGTCATTTGAAACTAAGTCTACATGATGGTGATACAGTTGGATCGGATGAGGATTTATCCCATTTGGAAGATTTGTCGCTTAGTGTACCTTTGGAACCTGAGAAAGTGCTCAGAACTAGAGATAAACAATTGAGAAATCGTTCTATCTCTAAGTGCTTGATTCAGTGGAAGGGTCGTACTGAGGATGATGATTCGTGGGAGAGAGTTGATAGCATAAAGAAGAATTTCCCGAATTTTAGTTTCTAAGTAGAAACAGTTTAAGGAGGGAAGAATGTTATGTCTGTGACCAGTGCATAGGATACAATATACTCCTAGTCTTGGATACACGGTACTCCAGTGAAACAAGCTGTTAGTTATGCCATGTCATACTGGACGTGACCCAAAAGTAACTAATATCCTTGTGAGGCCCAGAACACACTAAATGGAGTTTAGACAAGGTTTGAGATAGTGTACGCATGTGTAGAGTTATCAATAGCAATTCTATGAATAGTTGGTCCATGCTTAAGACTCTATTCTAGGTTAATTAATGTATAGGAAACTTAGGGCTATGCATGGCTAAGTTCCCAAGATGCTTTTGGCTCTATATATTGGATCCAAACTCTCTCTACTCCTCATCATGGTTTTTGGATTCATTGCTAGGCTCTCACTCTACTTTCATGCTTCTTGTTCCTTGGCTTGGGGGTGAGGCTTCTAGAGATTGATTGGATGCTTGTACTTGGTTGGGTGGTTTCTCCATAGTGTGTTATCATTGTGTTTGTGATTTGTAAGCAGGATCTAAGGAGCTTCCCTTACACCACACGTGCAATTGGACACGTCAATTTGCTATTCCACACCTGCGAGTCCACACGTCGATTTGTTATTCGGCCATGTGTCCGCATGTGCATGCCCATGCATCAGTCTTTGATTCGGCCATGTGTCTCTAGTGTACACATGTGTGAAATTTTTTTCCCTATATAAGTCTAGTTCCCATGCATTTTTCAGTTTTTTGACGATTTTGATTTATCCTTCGAATGTTTGAAGAGGTCGTCCAAACACGATATCGCCATCATGCGAGGACCACCCTTCTGCACTCTGGCAGCACTCTGGCATTGCCCCTTCCTCGCATCGTAGGGATATCAGACTTTTTTGCCCAGTATCGCCATCACGTGGACAACCTTGTCTTTCTTTGCTGTAGTAGCCCTACCCTCGTGTCATAGCGATATCAGACCTTTCTCAACTAGTATCACCATTACACGAAGCTTTCTATCACATGACGCCATAGCAGCCCTCTCTCGCGTGGTAGAGATATTCAGCCTCAATGGCTTGGATGAAGCAAACTGCTAGGTTGACTAGCTTTGTTGTGCTAGCCCATCCACAAACTGAGCCCGTTAATCCAGAAAGATGTGGAAGACCTCGCCATGCATGGTTGAGGGACGTTAGGGGGCTACAACGAAGCACTAGGCTTCTGATTTCAAAAGCAACATTCTACCGGGCTGTGAGGGAAGTCACATAGGATATGACCACTCATTTGCCCTATGTAGTGAGGTGGAATATCACTACTTTGGAGGCACTTCATACTGCATATGAAGACTTCCATACCAAAATGTTTGAGAATTCGATCTTGTGCTCTATACATGCCAAGAGGGTGACACCGATGCCCGACATGATTCTTGTCATGAGGCTTTGGAACACCTATAACAACATTTTTAAGTCAGGCTTCACACAGAGACAAGTTCCTCTTGAAAGGGGGCCTGTCCCACCCCGAAAAAAGAGAAAGCAAGCACAACCCAAGCGGCGGGCACAACCCAAGCCTAGGTCTCCCAACTCTTCACCCTCACCTCCTCTCTTTAAAGAGATGTGGCAACTACCTTGGCAATTCCATGGGTTGAGAGCCCTCCAAGAACCCCTGGTCTTGAACACACTTCTCCTTCTCAACATTCGGAGGTTCTGAATATAGTGGTGGATGAAATTGTATCTGATGTTGATGCAACTAATAAAGAGTTGCATATTAGACTCCCCAATGATCCAAAGGACACTTTCCTTGATTTCGAAAGATACATTGATTTTGATATGTATATAGCCAAAAAAATAGACAATCTCAAAAAAGAATTTCTGTTTTGTATAGATGATATTAATTTTAAATGCATATCAAAGACATGCATTGCAAGGAGCTAAATGAGAAGATCTCCCATATCTCAGATACAATCGTTGAAGTCGGGTTGTATGTTATGTACATAAATACACATATACCAAGGAGATTTGTGTTGTATCTCCATTTTTAGGGCATCTGTTGCATAAAGATAGGAAAGTCAGAAGGCTCTTCAAGCACACAAGCAATGGGGCATCAATATTCATCATTCCATATTGTGCAAAGTAAGATAATTTCTTTTTGTAAGATTTGTTTTTTGGAAACTCTTATAGATTCTAGCCATTCATTTCTTGTCATTTGTTGACAGCACACATTGGAGCATGCACGTGATATCTTTACAAGTGGATTCTACTAGAAGCTGCACACTTGTGTGCTTGAAAATGAATTCCTTGAATGTCACTCATTCCATTGTTGACTCCTTGTACAAGAAGATTGTGGAGCTATTGCCCAGGACAGATGGGCTGACTGTTAAAATCAATGTGGAGATTGTTGATGCAAAGGTAAAAGGATCTTTTCACTAATTTTTTATTTACATGATGGCATGCAGTATAAAATTATATTGAATTATAATTTAACAATTTTTCGTTGTAATCTTTCAGTCTTCGCAACAAGACAATGCATTCAGCTGTGGATGGTTTTCCATCTGGAATGTTAAATCATTCTTGGATTGGTACATGTTAATATACGTGAGGTAAATTTCTCAACTTCCAAAATCCTGATAATAATATGTTTGTGAAACTATAAGCTATTAGACATTGGCTAATATATGCACTCATTGCTTTAAATTGCAGTTCCAATGCCCTGAAGTATCAACAAATATCGCAAAGTAAGCTCTGACCGTATGTGATTCAGTGTCTAATCTTCCTCCACCTCAATTGTTGTAATAGTATAATCATTTTGCTTCACTTGGATATTTGTTTGATCTTGATAATTCATTGTAAAATCTTGATTCAATGCTTTTCATTTATTGCCAACTTTGGACCATCTTCTATAATAAAATGTTAAAGAAAGCATTTGTTTTTCTCTATGATATCTAAATTTTATTGACGATCTATTAAGTATGCACTCGATATTGCCATTACCCTTGTTATCCCATTGATCATCTAGGGGGCCTGATAACATATCATCTGTTAAATCACTACAAATAAACATTGTCGTAGTTATTACATTCAACAAAAAAATCTACAAACATTGTAGAATGTAGAAACCAGTGCAATCTATTGTTTTTTTGAATCTGTGCTACATTTCATGCAGTTTTGAATGTCCATAAAAAACCTTGACCGGAAGCTCTCTGCTATGGTAGAATCCAGAGGATTCCATTCTTCGCTTGAGAAAGAAGGTAATGATATCACCTCTAATCTTCCACCTGGACCATTAATGGATGGTGTGTAAGATGAATGATAGAAAAAAAATACAAGAATCCAAAAGTGATCTCATGGAACGGTTCTTGTATTGCAAAAGACCAATATCAGAATGAATAACATCCATGATGCCAACAAGGGATTGTATAGGTTGCCATTCAATTATGCTTGATAGTTACAAATCTACAAAAGCCAATAAGAAATTATATCATTTAAATACTCAGATACACGTCTAAATGATTGATGAAAAGCTCAAAGTCAAAAATTCTCCAAAACTTACGATTGCATTGGAGTCTGTCATTTGAACTTACGCCTTCCACTCTAATTTCCTTATGGATGTACACATGTTGAACCAGGACCTCTGAAATGGATCGACCACCAGGTGAAACTTTGAAGTCTAAAATTCTACCTATCCAAAAGCTCCTATAATCGATATTTGATTTTCTTTTTACCAAAAACACCTCTTGATGAGGGATGCATGAAAACCCACAAAATTTTTCTATAGATACATGGTATCCAAGATCCATCAAAGTCTTTTTTATTACAAATGAAAACTAAGACAATATTGCTTCGTGATCTACGACTTCCGAAAGCCATTAACAAAAAGCTAAAAGAAGATGAACAATAGAGTTTGAAACTAAAAGTAGATGAATCAGTTTGAAAATAAAAAACCAAATTTGTAATAAATGCTGGCAGTCTTTCGTAAACCATATATGCTACCCTAGCTATGGTTAGATCAAAATAGACTTACTTTAACCACAAGTGTTAAATCTCGGGCACTCGGGAAACTCACGGGCAATAGTTACGATCCAATCACAAGTCAAGTAGGAGTTTTGAATTGTAAAAAAATATGACTGGAAAGCTCCAAAAAAACTTTGACTGGCAAGCAACGTTACGGTCTTTCACAGGGGTAAATATTTAATTGGGCCAAGTGTACATCGAATAGTTGGAAAGTAAAAAATAGCATCTTGACAAAAGGGCCTTTTGGTGCTCGAAACTCCTCTAAATGGACTTGTAGGCCATGCCTAGTCATAGGTTCCTTTTTTGTTTTGGCAAATCTATCTTGGAGCTACATGGGTACTAGGAGGGTCGTGAGCAAGTTCACTTTACATCAAATTGATATGATTTAATTTTGAGACATCTATTCCTAGCTACTCAAAAATGATGAAAGGCTTTTAGAACACTTTTGTGCACGTGCACCCAAATGTGTTGAGGTTCTTTTAATTTTATACGTCGGGATGTCTCCTTTGGATGTATGCCAAATAGAGTTATATAATACCTAAGGAACCAACCCCTTGAAACATAGAGCATGGTTCAATGACTAGTGTGGATGAAACACACCACCCGGTTTAGAGCAAGACTAAAATCAACCCAGTTTACAACGGTCATCTAATTCATTACCCAACTCCATTGAGGACTAATTTGCAAAAGGGGCTCATTTGTGAAGGGTTCAAAGTAGCGACATCTGTGGCAATCCTTGGATATGATGGAAGCAAAATAAAAAAGCTATGATCATCTTTTGCAATTTAATCTTCAATGGGATTGGTTCATTAATGTTCCAACCAGTAATTGCACCTAGGGTAAGTTTCCCAATGTATTCCTATGAATATAAGAGCTATGATCATCTTCATCAATGCTTGTTTCATATGGCCAATCTTCCTCGTTGCAGAAACTTTGGAGTGACCTAGGAGCGACCTTTGGAGCAATTTTCGTTAAAATTATAAGAATGTCAAGAGCACATTTTCTAGCATCAAGACTATACCATCAGATACAAATAGCAAATGGTCAATCTCTTCTCATATAGGCAAATGTGATTCTCCACTTGAAGAAAGTTGAAGCAAATGTTGCTTCAACTGGTGCAAGAAAGGCTATTTTTTGCCACTAAAGAGACTATTTCCCTTTATATAGGTGACAATTCTAGTTGGTATATTGAATCTGGAGCCACTCAACATATGACATCTAAGAAAGAGTGGTTTTCTTCCTTAGAAGAAGTGTCTCAAGCAAGAAAAATATTATTGGGAGATGATAGTAGCCTTGAGATTCAAGGGCAGGGCATGGTTATGCATGTTATGTTTTCTGATGGAAGCAGCAAGACAATACATGATGCATGTATGTTCCATCTTTAACAAAGAATCTACTCTCAATAAGCAACCTTGGCTTGAAGGTACAATTTGATATAAATTTCTCATATTGCTATGATGGCCTATGACAATAAATGTTCTAATCCAGAAGTATGACATCGAAGGTTTGGCCATGTTGGACTACATTTCCTATAAGTTTTAAATGACAAAAATATCATGCAAGGTTTTAATATAAAATTGCCCTCAAAACTCCGTCACCACCCTTACATCACACACACACACACACACACACACACACACACACACACACACACACACACACACACACACACACACATCTAATTAAGAAATGCCCTCATGATTTGCTTGCCTGTTTCAGTCACTATGATCACAATGAACGAACTGTCTTGAGTTCTTTTGATCAGACTTCTACAACTCTCTTAATGTTACCAATGAAAAAATTTGTTTGAATAGTCTTCTAATCCCCTCAATATGGTTGTCATTACTAACGGGTATGAAGAGCTGAACTGCCATGAAATGATCATGAATTTACTACTTGTTGATGCTTAACTTTCATTAACAAGATTTCCTTTGACGTGTACTGCTTTTTGTTTAAACCTTTGGTTACACTTCGACTATTTCTAATATAAATGGTATGATGGGTTTAGTTATATGACTTGGATTAGACCTGTTTGTTAAAGCCTATATATACTTATTTGTGACTGTAATGCCCTGACTATAAGGGAAGCTCCTTAGATCCTGCTTACAAATCCTAAACACAAAAGAATAACACACTGTGGAGAAACCACCCAACCAAGTAGAAGCATCCAGTCAATCTCTAGAAGCCTCACCCCCAAGCCAAGGAATAAGAAGCATGAATGTAGAGTGAGAGCCTGGCAATGAATCAAGAACCATGATGAGGAGTAGGGCGAGTTTGGTCCTCTTATATAGAGCCTAATGCATCCTGGGCACATAGCCATGCATAGCCCTATGTTCCCTATACATAGATTCACCTAGAATAGAGTCCTATGCATGGACCAACTATTCATAGAATTGCTATTGATAACTCTACACATGCATACAATGTCTCATTACCTTGTCTAAACTCCACTTAGTGTGTTCTGGGCCTCACAAGGATATTAGTTAGTTTCGGGTCACGTCCAGTTTGACGTGGCATAACTAACAGCTTGTTTCACTAGAGTACCGTGTATCCAAGACTAGGAGTATACGGTATCCTATGTACTGGTCATGGACATAACATTCTTTCCCCCTTAAATTGTTTCTATCCTTAGAAACTAAAATTCAGAAAATTCTTCTTTATGCTATCAACTCTCTCCCATGAATCATCATCCTCAGTACGACCCTTCCACCGAATTAAGCACTCAGAGATAGAACAATTTCTCAATTGTTTATCTCTGGTTATGAGCACTTTCGCAGGTTCCAAAGGTACACTAAGCGACAAATATTCCAAATGGGATAAATCCTCATCCGATCCAACTGTATCACCATCATGTAAACTCAGTTTCAAATGACTTACATGAAACACTGGGTGTGTAGTCGATTTTCCTTGAAGATCGAGTTCATACGCCAAAGAACCAATTCTACATACAATCCTAAAAGTCCAAAATAACGGGCAGACAACTTATAATGCTTCCCTGTATGTAACGTCTTAAAATCTTTTGGAATCCTAAGATATACCAAGTCATTAACTTCTCTTAAGATCGGTATAGTGTTTAGCTCTATCCTGAGCACTACGGATACTATCCTTAGCCACTTGCAACATTTCTTGCATATCATGCAAGAAATTTGCAACCTTCTGGATCTTAACAGACTTTATCTCAACATTTACTGGAGATCTAGGTTGAAAACCGTACATAAGCATAAAAGGACTGTAACCTTTAGCAAAATGCTTTCTACTATTATATGCAAACTCAACCAGTGGGAGATAATCTTCCCAATGAGATTGCCTATGAGAAACATAAGTCCTCAAAATATCTTCCATACTTTGATTAGTCCTTTCTGTTTGGCCATCTGATTCAGGATGATCAGAAGAACTCAAACTCAAAGAAGTTTCCAGTTTATGGAATACTACTGACCAAAAATGACCTGTGAACTTAGGATCTCTATCACTAACAATGTCACTTGGCAGACCATACAACCGGAATAATCTTTCAACAAAGATTTGGACTAAATCAGAAGCCTTTATATTTGCCTTGACTGGTATGAATGCAGCTAACTTAGTTAACCGATCTACTACAACCCAAATAGAATCATTTTGTCGTTGGGTCTTTGGAAGTCCAACTACAAAATTCATAGATATGCTTTCCCATTTCTTATCTGGGATATCTAACGGATGCAACAAACCACCAGCCTTATGGCATTCAGCCTTTGCTAGTTGACAGGGCTTGCATTTAACAACATATGACTCGACATATGGCTTGAGCTTTGGCCAATAAAATTCCCTCTTAAACAAGTCCAGAGCCCTGTTGTGTATACCAGGATGTCTTGCACAAGAGGGTATGTCATGACATTCAAACAAAATCTTCCGTTTGAGCTTATCATCACCAGGTATGCAAACTTTCTACCACATGCAGACATTCCATGCAAGCACAATACATCGAAATAGGAAATTGTCATGCATGCAATCAGAACAATTGGAAATTTTGCCAATTTTGCACACAAAATTGCAAAACTTCAGATGCTCATATCTTTGGCTACAGGACACCAAATTGGGTGCTATAAAGCTCAGTACAGAGGGAGATCTAGTGAACAAGACACTTGCCATGTCAGTTTTCCACCTAGGACTCACACGTGCGAGTTCAGGATAGCCAATTAAGCTGTAGGAGGACGCATTTTTTCTAGACCAATCTGTCCAAAAACATGCAAACACTCAACCAAGCCTAAAATTGATGATCCAAACAGTCTTAAATGGTCAAAAAGAGCTCCATGAAGCCTTCATGCAGGTCCTATGAAGCAGTATGGGCTGAGAACAATGATTTCTTGGTTTCTAGAAGTCAAAATTGCCTACAAACTTGATGGAATTGAAACATAAGCCTCAACCCATCAATTTACAGGTCTAATAGCTTGATGGGAAGGTAAAAAGGAATACAAATCATGCTGGAAAAAATCCAAAGTGATCCCCTTATGGTTTTAGAGAAATCCATCCCCCAAAATTCACCAAAATGGGTCAATTTTTGACACTTTTTGACTTCCTACAAACCCAATTGCTGGAATTCTTGGCTCTTACTTCTAGGACAACTTCAAAAGACTATGATTCATCTTTTCCCAGCTTCAATTGATGTTTAACAACCTCCTACCATCCAATTTCATGAAAAAACAAGCAAAAATCATGAGCCCTTTCTAGGTTTTTTCACCTTGCACAATTGTAAATTAATGGCAAGAACATTTTCCAAATCCACATGCATTCCAAAATACAGAGTTACAACCAATCAATTGATCTGATCTTGCAGGATTTTGAATTCTACCCTCAATTTTGTGCCAAAACATGGAAAACAAGCCAAATTTGGCCACAAAAGAGCCTAGAATCCAAATACATGGAAAGATCCAACATGCAAACTGAATTTCAACTATTTCAAAGTGAATTAACTTGTTGGAAATTTCAGATCCTTCACTCGTTTTGAGCTACACATGCTAAAACTCCAAAAAAGACACCAAAATTGTTTTTTCTAGCACAATTCCCCACAAACACAATGGAATTTGAGAGAGATATGGAACATGCAAATTGAATTTGGGAAGATCCACCAACTTGCAACCTTGCTTCTCTCCTTGGATGAGAATAGTAGTTGAATACCACCAAGCTCCAATGAAAAGCACCACCTCTCCAAGCGTGTAACCCTTGCTTTGATACTACTATAAGGGAAGCTCCTTAGATCCTGCTTACAAATCCTAAACACAAAAGGATAACACACTGTGGAGAAAACACCCAACCAAGTAAAAGCATCCAATCAATCTCTAGAAGCCTCACCCCCAAGCCAAGGAACAAGAAGCATGAATGTAGAGTGAGAGCCTGGCAATGAATCAAGAACCATGATGAGGAGTAGGGCGAGTTTGGTCCTCTTATATAGAACCTAATGCATCCTGGGCACATAGCCATGCATAGCCCTATGTTCCCTATACATAGATTCACCTAGAATAGAGTCCTATGCATGGACCAACTATTCATAGAATTGCTATTGATAACTCTACACATGCATACACTATCTCATTACCTTGTCTAAACTCCACTTAGTGTGTTCTGGGCCTCACAAGGATATTGGTTACTTTCGGGTCATGTCCAGTATGATGTGGCATAACTAACAGCTTGTTTCACTGGAGTACTGTGTATCCAAGGCTAGGAGTATATTGCATCCTATGTATTGGTCATGGACATAACATTGATAATTTGAAATTGACAGTGCAATAAATATTTCTCTAAGTTGTAACTTAGGATAGGGATGGTGTTTCGATAAGCATTCTGAAAAGGGTAATGGCAGATAGTTTCTAACTCTATTTTAGTCATACTTATGTAATTGCTGGCTTTCAAGCACTGATTATACATTGTTAACCTTATAATTTTGTAACTTTGAGTAGAGCTGAAACAATGTCCGACTTTTTACTCATGATATATGGAGAAAATTAGAGTCACCTAACTTGGCAATGACTACTTGGTGCGACATGGATAACAACTGAGAATATGTGTAGAGACCTATAGTTCCCACAATAATGTCCATTTTCTAACACGGTTGTTGTTGTGGATGGATGGAGGTGAGCATATTCTCCTCAACTCGAAGCTTTTGTTGGTTGTTAGGTTTGGTCAAGATGATATCTTTAACTGTGATGACTATACAAATTTGATTCACTTTAGGATTCATATGCTTGGTATTGTGGTGATAATGTGTAGTTTTGTTAGGTTTTTTTGTAAGAGCAGTTGCTCATTCTAACTTCAAATACAAGTCTCTCTCTCTCTCTCTCTCTCTCTCTCTCTCTCTCTCTCTCTCTCTCTCTCTCTCTCTCTCTCTCTCTCTCTCTCTCTCTCTCTCTCTCTCTCTCTCTCTCTCTCTCTCTCTCTCTCTCTCTCAATTTGAAATACCAAGATCTCTTGACAAGACATACTATCTAGAATATAGAGCAACCGAAACAGGTTCTCAGGATTGTATCTATTAAACATATTGAGAGAGAACTTACCCAAAGGCATACCATGATCCAAATAAAGTAACATCCTTATGTATTCTCTACAAGCAAACGTTCTAGAGACAACATTATTACTATCTAATATCTACAAAATAAGCCTGAATGAAATATATCTACTCAAACAAACACAGATCTACATAGTTTAGATCAAATGCCGAAAAAGTTAGTTTGTACAGAATAGCCATCGGAATAAGTGTTGATATATTGTTGTGAACAGATCGACAAATTTTGACAACTATTCAGACCTTCCAAGTGTGAATTTTTTGATAAAAAGAACAATTATAATTGTATAAAACAATCATTAAGAGTTATTGATTGCTGAATCCAAAGATCTATCAAGTTCTATGTGTTGGATCTTGATCTAGATATATTATACTATGATTTTAGCAAGAGCAATGGATCAAATGACTGAAAACTATTAAGAGTGGACTCACAGGTGTGGAGGACAGTACCAGTATGGACTGTAAACTGAGAGTGAAATAGCTTTACATACAAATGCATTCCAATCATAAAAACTCAAGACAAATGTGAGAAGTACAAGCAAAGTTAGAATTTGCCAATGTCTCTTCAACTTCTCATTGATTTGGTTGATCCCTTTATAAATCAAGTACATTCACGAGCTAAGTACTGTCCAACAAGCCTTCACATGTGTGAGGAGTGCCTAGTCATTCAGATCCACCAATTGGAGCCATATATGCTCATTTTACAAAGTTGAATATTCTCATTAGCTAGAAACAAAAAAGTTAGTCTTCCACAATTATAGAAATATTATCTACAAAATAGGATATAATGGAATCTCTTTATCTTATCATCTACAATCTTATCCACACATGTGAATAGCATCTTGAAATGTGGGAGCATTTACTCATTCACATGAAAGTGCAATCTATTTACAAAAAGTTTGACCAAAATGACTTTTTTCTAGATTCTACTCAAAGGTCAATTTCACACTTGTGTAGATTCATCTAAAGTCAATCTAACTTTATAAAAGTAAGCTATGTACATCCTTTCATATGTGGGAACAGGCTCCACATTTGTAATATCCTATCATGATCAAATATCTCAAGATTAACCAAGTACATCAAGTTGGAAGTGACATTTTTAACACTCCTCCGCACTTCTAACTTGGTAAGTCTAATGTACATCTATCTACAATTCCAAGAGCACCTCTTAACTTGAAAAATGGATCTTTAGACAAAGGTTTGGTTAAGATATGCACTCGGATGATGGCACATGATGAAGTTGTACCTCCTTGGATTGCACCTTCTCCCTCACAAAGTGATGAGCTATTTCAATATGCTTTGTTCTAGCATGGAAGATCGGATTGGTAGCAATTTTTTGAGAATCTTCTTTGTCACAATAGATGCAAGAGATCTCCTCGGCCTTTAGCATTTGTAGTTCCACCAAAAGTCTTATTAGCCATAGGAGTCCATCTTGATTGTACTTTGATCTATAGATCCACTTACATGCAAGTGGCTTCTTCCCATATGGAAGGTGTACAAGATTTTAAGTTTGATCATCTATCAAAGCATCAAACTCTACTTGCATTGCATCTCTCCAAACTTGTGATCTACTTGCAACTTCATAACATGATTTCTCTTCAAGCATTGTGGTTAGAAAAGAGTTAGAGATAGAAGGAGTTGTGTCTTCCCTTTGTTTTCCTTTATCAACGTATGTGAGCCTTGAAGGCTCGGTCTTGCTCCTTGTGGATCTTCTCGGCCCCTTTGGTTCTTGATCTTGATATTCCAAAAGATCATTTTCAAGAAGCTCCTCTTTGGGTTTTGCAAGATCTTCAACACATAAAGGATTAGATGCATTTGGAGACATCTTGTAACTTTGAGATTCATCAAATAAGACATCCTTACAAACTTTTACTTTGCTTGAAATAGGATAAAAAATCCTATAAGCTTTGCTATTTTCACTATAGCCTACAAATATTCCTTTGAAGGAAGTTTCATCTTCTTTCCTTCTAGTTTCCAAAGGAATGTGGACATAACAAATACATCCAAATATTTTAAAGTCTTTTACATTGGGCTTATTGCCAAACAAAGCTTGAAATGGTGAGATCCCACCAATAGCACTATTAGGAAGCCTATTACATAAAAAATTATGGCCTCCCCCCAAAAAGAGATGGGTAGAGATGCATCAAGTCTCAAAGACTACATTCACAAGGGCTCCTATTTTTCCTCTCGGCCACCCCATTTTGTTGGGGGGGGGTAGGAACAAGTAAGCTCTCTCTTAATGCCATTGATCTCACAAAAGTCTCTCATCTTGTTGGAGATATATTCTCCTCCATTATTACATCTTAGAACTTCAATGCAAGAACTAAGTTGCTTTTCCACTAGAGACTTAAACTTTACAAAAGCTTCATATACAAGGCTTTTCTTAGACAATAATTCAATCCAAGTGAATCTAGTACAATCATCTATGGAACTCACATACATTAAGGCACCTTAATTACTTTCATGAGAAAAACCATGTACATTTGAATGAATAAGACCAAGAGTGAAGTAGATCTTGTCAAAAATCTCTTGTAGGAAGTCTTGTGTGACTTTGCAAGGCTACATGCCTCACACACTTTGCCACACTTCTTGGATTTTGGTAGGCTGAGAGCTAGCTCCTTTGATGCCATGGACTCCATTGATTGAAAATTAGGATGGCCTAATCTTTTGTGCCAAATCTCCACTTGAGTCAACTCCTTTCTTACTATATTCACACTTTCAATGGCCACATTACCATCCAACTAAAAAGCCTTCCTTGCTTAATGCCACTAGCTATGCCCTTGTCACTTTTCAAGATGGAACATACTCCATTCTTGAAAATAATGGAATAGATCCTATGCCATCTATCTTACATTCTTGATCACTAGCAGTGTAGATTCTTCTTAGAATCATTACAAGAAAGTAAAGTAAAAAAATAATGCTTGTTGAATGACATGTGGGAGCTAGTACCACTATCAATCCACCATGTCTCTTGGCTTGATTTTGGTGTAGATTCTACCATCAAGGATGTGTTGATGCCATCATCTTCCTCCTCCCCTTGTGCAAGATTGCCTTGATCTTCACTCCCTTGTGCATTCTTCTTCTTATAGCATTTGGAAGCAAAGTGTCCTTTATTTTCACAAACGAAACACTTTAGCTTGGCTTTGTTCTTTTGCTTCCCTTTGGAGGTAGATCCTCCATCCTAGACCTCGGCCTCCTTGCCTTGATTCTTCTTGAATGGATGAGTCTTCTTCTTGCCCTTTGATGTGAAGTTTGCTTTCTCATCACCACCATCTTGAGGTGTAGAATCCTACTCTCCTCAGCCACAAGAACATTATGCAGCTTATCTAAGTTGGTCTTGAATAGTGTTATGTCCATGACCAGTAAGTAGGATTCTGTATACTCCTAGCCTTGGATACACGATACTCCAGTAAATCAAGCTGTTAGTTATGCCACATCATTTTGGATGTGACCCGAAAGTAACTAATATCCTTGTGAGGCCCAGAACACACTAAATGGAGTTTAGACAAGGTTTGAGACAGTGAATGCATGTGTAAAGTTATCAATAGCAATTAGTATGAATAGGTGATCCATGCTTAGGACTCTATTCTAGGTGAATCTATGTATAGGGAACTTACGGCTATGCATGGCTATGGGTTGCTTTTGGCTCTATATATTGAGGCCAAACTCGTCCTGCTCCTCATGGTGATCATTGATTCATTGCTAGGGTTCTACTCTACATTCATGCTTCTTATTCCTTGGCTTGGGGGTGAAGCTTATAGAGTTGATTGGTTGCTTCTACTTGGTTGGGTGGTTGCTCCATAGTGTGTTTTCCATTGTGTTTTGTCTTGTAAGCAGGATCTTAGGGAGCTTTCCTTATAGTGGTATCAGAGCAAGGCTTACAAAGATTGGAGAACAAAGAGAAGGACTACCTTTCATTGAAATTTTGGATTGGATCCATGGGAACTCTCTTACAAGGTGGATAGCAAGGGTGCAAGTGGGTGTACTATCCCAGTTTCAATTTGCATGTTGTTAGGGTCCATTACTCTTGGGATTCTTTGTGGTTTTATGGAGAATTGTCCTTGAAGGCCAATTTGATATGCTTTTTTGGAGCTTTTTCATGCGTAGATCAAATCTTCTGTAGATCTGAATTTTCTACAAGTGTACTTTTGTTTTATGGTTCATTAATGATGAAATTAACGATGCATGCCGGTTTCCTCCAATGATTTATGATTCTAGGCTATGTTTTGGTCAAAATTGCTTGGTTTTTCATGCTTTTTGGCACAAAATTGATAGTAAGAACCAAAATCCAACAAGATCAGATCAATTAGATGGTTGTAACTCCGTAAAATGGTTTGCATGTGTTAGAGAAAGAATTGAATGTCATGAATTTCCACTTTAGGGTGATGAAAAAACCGGAAAATAGCTAAAAATCATCATTTTTGCTTGTTTTTTCATACAGTTGGATAGTAGGTGGCTATAAAACACCATGTAGAGCTTGTAAAGAGGTGAACCAAAGTCTTTTGAGGCTTTCCCTGAAGTTAGAACCAAGAATTCCAGCAATTGAACTTGTAGGAAGTCAAAAAAGTTCAAAAAATGACCATTTTTGGTGATTTTTGGGGGATGGATCTCTCCAAATCCATAAGGAGATCATTCTGATATTAATTATAGCATGATTAGCATTCCTTTTTACCTTCCTAGCAAGCTATCAGACCTATGAATTGATGGCCGGTGGCTTATGCACGATTTCCATCAAGTTTGAAGCTATTTTGACTTCTACAAATCAAGAATTCTTCGTTCTCAGCCTATACTGCATCTTAGGATCAATATGAATGATTCATGGAAGTTTAATTGATGGTTTAAGACTGTTGGTAGCATCAATTTTGAGCTTGGGGTGGTGTTTGCATGTTTTTTGATCATTTGGTCTATAAAAAGTGCGCCCTACTACAATTTTTTGGCAACTCTGATCTCGCACGTGTGAAGCCTAGGTGGAAGGCTGACGTGGCAAGCATATTGTTCACTTGGTCTCCCTCTGTACTAAGCTTTATAACACCCAATTTGGTGTTCTGTAGCCAAAGTTTTGCAGTTTTGTGGGTAAAATTGGCAAAATTTGGAATTGTTCTGATTGCATGCCAATCATTTCCCTAATTTGTAGTACTGTGTTTGCATGGATTAGTTGCATGCTGATTCTCAGAGTGATTCTGACATGCATGAGGGATTTACAATCGATTTGAGTGGTCATACGCATGTGCTCTGACAGTTGGGTCACAAATCAGTGTTAATGGCTGACAAATTCCGTAAAACTGAAGTTTACGTAAAAAATTTCGTAATGACGTTTGTGACTGATGTAGTGTGCTTTGCATGCCAGTTTGACATTGGGTTAGTAACATTGGAAATCGGACAGTGTTTCGATTTTTTTCGATTCCGATTGCCTTTTATACTAATAGTATTTTTGTCAGAATTTTTGAATTATGTAAATTAAAGCAAAATTTGAGTTTTTCCGAGAAAAAATCAAAATTTCGATCATTTTTTTGTTATCTATGGAATCAGTTTTAGATTAGTGAATTGATTAAACTGAGTTTATTAGTCAGAAATTGATCACAGTGTTTTCACTAAGTCTAAATTATTTCTCGGTGATAGATAAGTTAAAATTGATAGAAGGAACCGCAATGAATTGCCGACAGTTTTACTGTGTTGTCATTTTTTAACTTTGGAGTTGAAAACTCCCAAATTGAAAGTTAAAATTTGATTTTTTTTTTTTTTGTTGAATTTCCATTTGATAATTGGAAATCAGTTACTTGTCTGATAAGTTTTCTAATCGACGTTGATCGCTAGAAATCAGTCAAGTGAACGTTTGTGCAAGATACTCGTTAAATTTGATTAAAATCGACAAACAATATGAAATGACCAGGTTGAATGAGTGGCAATAGTATTATTTATCTAGCAGTAAATCTGATAGGATATGGTTCAAGAATTACTGAAATCCTGTTGGTGGAATTTCCATTCATGTAATTTCATATTCTATGTTTGGATAGATGTTTTGTCAATATTAACGGAGTAATGCCAAACCAGTCAATAAAAAGAAAAAATAGTCCAAATTTATTGGAAAATTTGTAATAATAAGAATTACATAATTGATTTTATTTCCAATAAAATCCTATGATGAATTATATTCAGCTCAGGTATAGGACAAAAATGAAATTGTTTTGGACTTTTTCCTACAGTAATTAGTTTTTTAAAACATTTACTAATGTCATTACGTCTTCTTGGTATCTTAGCTGAAATAGATTTTCAGGGAGCTGAAAATTCTAAGGAGAGAAGAAGAGTGGACATTAGAGGTAGTAAGTGTGATCGAGAAATGTATTTCGCAATTAGGATTTTGGTAATCCCTGTAAATAATTACTTAATACTGGTTATTAATTTCTTGGTTAGAATTCATTCAGTTGAATTCGTAACTGATATCTTTGTAACCATTGAGTTCTCCGTAGTTTTGGATGTTAATTGTGATGTTAGAAGTGGAATTTGATACGTGGATTACATTGAATTTGTTAGTTCACAGAAGCTTGTCCCTAGATTTGATGCATCAGTAGGGGTTTGACGCTTATCATTAACAAAAAATGATCATAATGTAATATTGAACCATGTTAATTCTTCTATCTAAGTCACATAATCATATGTGGATTCTGGGTATCCATATGATAGACGTGCCAATCATCCAAATAAATGGGGTTCTCCAGTGTTTTGGCAAGAGATAATATCCTATATGGTTTATAGGACAACTAGATGATCAATGGATCTCTAGAATATCAGATGAGGCGGTTAAGGGTTTTCTGGATGGAAAAGCTGATGGTATGGGACATCAGTAATTTTGGAAAGAAAATTCTAGGAATGTAAATATATGATGATCAATGGTGTGTTTAGTACCTAGTTGCGATATGGAAAAGAAGAAAACCATTCGATCAAATGTGAGGTATTTTGGAAAATTTTGAGGTTTAATCTAGATCCCAATGTGGTATCTCATTATTTACAAAATCAGAGGCCCTCAAATCTATTTCTTGTTTTCTTAATTAATCTTTTACTTCTTAGTAATTTCTCGAATATAGGATATCAGACTGTTTATATGATTCTTTCTAGTATGAAATTATTCTTCTGAAAGACTGTTATGTCATATAAACTACTACTTGTGTGAATAGACTTGGAATTCAGATAAATTCTAAGTTAAAATGTTTCAATTTCTTAAACCTAGAATATCTCTGTTGTATAAATGGATTTTGATGGGATAGTAGTTTCTATCACTCAGAGTGAAAATATTTGAAGAAAAAGTCCTGTGTGTAACTGGATGAATCCTTTAGTGGAAGCACTTATTACTGACTTTTCTTGGATTTAGATATTTTCATATATCATCTTTCCAGTTAACTTTTATTGAAATTTATAATTTTTTTAAAAGGAAGAGTGAAGTGGTGGGATAAAGTTCTATTTGGAAATCTGTTGGTTGCATAGTTTTTGGAAGAGGACCATATGTGGTGTAGAAATGAGATTTTTCTGGAAGTAATTTCGGATAGATTCAGAGTAAGATGCCTAATTGAAACTTTTCGAATAAGAGAAATTCTCTAGAGATTGTGTGGACAATCTGGAACTAGAACATGTTTGATATTTGAATCATTATCTATAAGTAGTACGATGAAAGGTCAAAGGTTACTAATTCCATTTTGATTGGAATAGAAGTAAGTTTGATCAAGATATAAGTCTGAGAGTTCTATATTGGATCAACCTAATCTTAGTTTTAGTACTAGGATCAGAGAGGGGTTAATCAGTGGGAGAAATTATGTAATTAGAGGTAAGTGGGATTGGAAAACTGCTGAGAGTGAATTTTATTTGTCTCAGAGACTTCCCAGATATGTTATTTACTCATGAGAAATAGAAAATATTTTGTAGTTGAGTTACAAGATCTCAATGAGATATGTGAGTAACATATGTGGGTTCTGGAGGAATTTGCCAGATAAAAATGCGTTTATGTACTGAGTCATAGTGAAATTATTCTTATATATGCACGATTAATCTTGTATGAATCTACTGTGTAATCCTAGTTACTAAGGTTATCTGGTGCACTTAACCTAGTCGGTGAACATGAACATATGATCAAGTATTGTTTTGACAGATACTTGCAGAGTTAACAAATCTTTGTATAGAAGATTTATGGATTAACTTATAAATGATTTGGGTAAGGATCTAAATGTGGTGTTATACTAGTTTTTCACCTAGACATTTGAGATTTCTGAATCATTAGCAATTAACTTGAGTAGTTGATTACTCCAGGATGAAGTTAATTGGTAAAACGATCAGTGTGATGTGGATTCACCGGGAACTGATGGTTTTTTTATTTATATTGCTTGTAAGACGCATGATTAGTGAATCATTTTCGTTCATCAGTTTAAAATTGTGTGCATTGGATATACAATATTCTTGGGATAGAGTATTTCTTAGTTAAGGAAGGGACTTAGCTCATTAGTGATTGTATGCCAGAGAGCTCAATTGGATAACGAATCATAATGAATCCAAGAATAAAAAAATTGAGTTGTTATTCAGCAGGACTTTGGGTATCTAGACTTGATTCTAGATTGTAATCTAAAGTTTTTGTAGTTGAAGATGATTATCATTTTGGTATGCGTCCAGTCTTTGATTACCAATGATTTATAGACCTTGAATCTTGCACTTCAGTTTAAGAATCCTTGTTGAAGAATATTTTCGAATCCAGTATTTTCTTAGTGGAAAGATTTTGGAATGATTCTTACTTTTCCTGAGTTATGTGGGACATATACTCCAGTATCCTATAAATGGTTATGGTTTTGGATTCTAGAAAATTATGATTGACGAATCATATGAATCTAAATATTTATGATTGACAGATCATGAATAGATACTTAATTATTGTCAGAGGATTATAAGGAATTGTAATGATTCTTAAGTGTGATGATTAATTCTTGATCTAGTATTTGAGTAAGAATTCAGATCAGTGTTTTGAATTTCTCTACTCTAGTGTTATATTTGAGGACCTATGGATCTCACAGATATTCTCACAAGATAAGTATTTTATTTGTGGAGAATTGAATTTATCTAGTGGATGTCATTCTAATACAGTTTATGGTCTGCAGATGCTTGAGTACAGTTCTTCATTTGAATTGGATCTCCAGTTATCTTAGGAGATAGACAAGTCTATTAAGATGAATGAAGGCTATTTTTCTTGCATTTGGTGCTAGAAACAGGAGCATTTAACTCAAAAGAGTACTTGGGGTACTCATAGTTGAGTTTTAATCATTCTATATCTTAATGATTCTCCTAGAGATTCTAGCTAAATGAATTATCATATCTTAGAATTTGGATTCTAAGGATATTTGTACTTGAAAGCTTATGACTTATTTGCTAGAGTTGTGGATGATTTCAGACTGTAATTATAATTATTTTTTTATTATTTTCTTAATTTTAATCTCTTAAGTTAGGTTATCTCACCCAATATTTCATGTAAATGCTTTACATGAAGGTGATGCTACTAACTTATGGTGAATATAACCCAGTTGGAAAATTTATCGCTTAGTGTACTTTTTCAAACATGAGTTGTACTCCAGTGCAAAGATTATCACTTGAAATAGGATTATCTCTGAGCACTTGTTTGATGTGAAAGTTAGACTAAGGATAATGATTTTCTAGGTTGATATTCAAAGTTAAAAGAACTGTTCCTATTATTTTTTCCTGTTTAGAGAGTTTCTAAGGATAGAAACAGTTAAAGAAGGGAAGAATGTTATGTCCATGACCAGTAAGTAGGATTCAATATACTCCTAGTCTTGGATACACGGTACTCCAGTAAATCAAGCTGTTAGTTATGCCACGTCATATTGGATGTGACCTGAAAGTAACTAATATCCTTGTGAGGCCCAGAACACACTAAATGGAGTTTAGACAAGCTTTGAGACAGTGAATGCATGTGTAGAGTTATCAATAGCAATTCTATGAATAGGTGATCCACGCTTAGGACTCTATTCTAGGTGAATCTATGTATAGGGAACTTAGGGCTATGCATGGCTATGTGCCCAGGTTGCTTTTGGCTCTATATATTGAGGCCAAACTCGCCCTACTCCTCATGGTGATCATTGATTCATTGCCAGAGTTTCACTCTACATTCATGTTTCTTATTCCTTGGCTTTGGGGTGAAGCTTTTAGAGTTGATTGGTTGCTTCTACTTGGTTGGGTGGTCGCTCCATACTGTGTTTTCCATTGTGTTTTGTCTTGTAAGCAAGATCTTAGGGAGGTTTCCTTATAAATAGCAAAAGATTGAACTAGATTAGAGAACTCGTCACCTAATCCATTCAATATCACTTGTACTAGTTCTTTATCTTGGATCTTTTCTCCTATAGATCCCAATTCTTTGTTTAAAGATTTTATCCTTAGGAAATATTCTTGTCCATTTTCTCCACTTCCCTTCATGCTTTGCAAGATCAAATTTCTCAGCATAGGCACTCTTGAAGTGCTGTTGGATTCATAAATGTTCTTTAGTGAATCCCAAGCCTCTTTTGATGAGGCATAAGAAGCCACCTCTTTGTCATTGCCTGCATTCATCTTTAGACAATGTAGGTCCAATCTAGCCCTCTTCTTGTATTTTAATTGTTCTTGGGCTAAACTGAGAGCAAAGTACTTTTACATACAAATGCATTCCAATCATAAAAACTCAAGACAAATGTGAGAATTACAAGCAAAACTAGAAATTGCCAATGTCTCTTCAACTTCTCATTGATTTGGTTGATCCCTTTATAGATCAAGTACATTCACGAGCTGAGTACTGTCCAGGATGCCTTCACACATGTGAAGAGTGCCTAGTCATTCAGAGCCCCCAATGGGAGCCATATATGCTCATTTCCCAAAGTTGACTATTCTCATTAGCTAGAAACAAAAAGCTAGTCTTCTACAATTATAAGAATATTCTCTATAAAATAGGATCTAATGGAATCTCTCTATCTTATCATTTACAAAATCTATTTACAAAAAGTTTAACCAAAATGACTTTTTTCTAGATTCTACTCAAAGGTCAATTTCACACTTGTGTAGATTCATCTAAAGTCAATCTAACTTTATAAAAGTAAAGTATGTAAATCCTTTCACATGTGGGAATGGACTCCACATGTGTGAGATCCTATCATGATCAAATATCTCAAGATTAAGCAAGTACATCAATCTGGAAGTGACATTTTTAACACCAAGGACATGGATCAGCTGTAAAATCTAGGCAATTCTACAAAAAAGAGAGTAGCAATCAGGTCTAAACTCTCTAAAACAAATCTAAAAGAAACAAATCTACTCAAAGAAACACAAATCTACACATACTCTTAGAAGGCTAGAGAAATTGCTTTGTGTACGTTGGAACAATTATCGAAATAAGTGGTCGAAGTAAGCACAGATATGCTAAAAAAATCAGATCCACATATTTCCACGACCGTTTCGACCTCCCCAGTACCTAAATTTGTAGCAAATTTGGTGTCTCTGATGTTACTTTGATGGTGAATGACTAGAGAGAGCAAAAAAAATCTGGAAGACAAAAACATTGATTTTATCAATCAAAATATTGCCAAAAGAGAGTAACAATGTGTGTGTGTGTGTGTGTGTGTGTGTGTGAGAGAGAGAGAGAGAGAGAGAGAGAGAGAGAGAGAGAGAGAGAGAGAGAGAGAGAGAGAGAGAGAGAGAGAGAGAGAGAGAGAGAGAGAGAGAGAGAGAGAGAGAGAGAGAGGTTACACAAGAGCTCCATTTTTGCTCCTCTTTTTTGTCACTTGCACAAACATGACACCACAATGACCTTAGTTAAAAGCCAAGACTAGATTGATGACAAACAAAAAAAGTGTCATGTGCCAACCTTAGCATTAAAACATCTAATCCATTTATGAACATCAAATTACAATGGAAATGCAAGAAATCAAGAAAACTAGTCAAAACTCAAGAAAATGGATAAATGTAACAAACCTTCACCAAAATAGGCAAAGTAAGGATTCTTTATTCATGATTAAAGATCATTCACAAGCTAGACATGATCTAAACTCTTATGTGATTGTAGGCACATGAACCACCATTCCCGTCAGGAAAGCTCTCAAAGAGAAGCTTCAAGATCTCTTAAAACTCAAAATTATCAAAATGAACAATAGCCTCCAAATTTAGCACGACCTTAGCTATTTATAGTGGTCATTTGTGCGTATACTATAAGTTTAGGGGCTTATTTGGCAAATTTGGGCGTTACAACCATTATTACAAGTCTGCTATTCACAAATACAACGAGGTTGTTCGAGCCTCTTTATTAACAATCCTAACATTAGAGGAGTTTTGAGCTCCAAAAAGACCCTTTAAGAATTCATGCAAGATGTAGTTTATATTATTAAAATATTATAACACTAATACTTTTGACTTGCCATAACTTTTTAATCGTAGCTCAAAAGTATGTCATGTAACATATCATTGAATGCCCTTGTCGAGCGCTTTCCAACGCACCAAACTCCGCTAAATTTGGACTTATCACAAATAGCTATGTCATTTTTAGTGTGGAATCAAAATGTGGACTCAAAAAGTTACGTTACTTAGATTTCAAATTTGAGTGTTTTGATTGGTCCATGTGTACGAAAAAATTGAGAAAAAATATAAAAATATAAAAACAATCTTTACAAAGGGTCTTTTTTGGATTTAGAACTCCTCTGATGTGACTAATTCTAGTCTAATTTAGCTCCATGGCTATATTTGGCAATTCATTAGTAAGCTCATGGGCTAACTACATGCAGCACATGACACTCCCCCTACTTTAAGCATTTTTGCCCTAAAAAATGAAGATCATGTAGTCCTTTGTTGAGTGCCATGTTTCATGAATCCTTTCGTGAAAGTTGAGAAATATTTGGCCACCTTGAATAAGAAACATCTTTTCATGTATTATTCTCATCAATGGCCATCTTTTGTTCATAAAATTTAAATGCCTCAAGTTCAACTTCCAGCTTATTGTTGTAGAATAAGGTTGCAGCGAAACTTCTTTGGAAAAACCTTTGATCTACAAACTGATCCCATAAATTTGATAAGATCACTGAAGAAGAGATGGATGAAACAAATGATTGTCTCAAGTTGCATTAGTTTTGTTGGAGGTCCAAGCAACAGACATTCGATAGTCTTCTTTCTCAATATCTACCTCGATCGGGTAGGCTACCCAATTCCTGATGCATCCTTCTTTGTCTCTGCATCTAGTGTTGTTTCCTTTTGCACCGCTTCATAATGAAGGATCTTGATTTCATTTTGAAGCTCCATTGCATCTAATAAAGCCATACTTTCCACATTCGGATTTACCAAATCCCATGTAGCGAAGGGATCTTTCTGGTCATCTGTGCACAAGGAATTTGACAGCCTTGAATTTAGTTGCCATGCCAACCTGTTTTTCTTGGATATGATTGCTGATATTTTCTAATGCAAGAAGATTCGATCACTTTGCACCAAATCTTTCTGTCAATATCACATTAAAGTCTTTAGTTGGTAACTTGGTGCAAATTTGCTTCAGATTTTGAGATGTGTCTCTTATTATTGACTTCATTGAAACAATGTTAATACTAATTTCATCATCCAAAAGCTCGTTGTTGTATTGGTAATTGAATTTTATACCACTTGGTTGATCATTATCAATAATATAGTCATAACCACTGATTTGTGGCATAGAGTGTAATTCTCAACAATCGGATTGTACCCCATGATTTGACTGTTGTTGTAGAAGTTTGTTCTGCTCATTACATATCGATTTATTTTGACCTTCAACCTAGTCATTACAACTATCGAGCAAGACTTGATTTGGATTTTCAAATTGGTCTTCATCCACTTGTCCATTGGTGCTTTGCTGATATTGATTTGTCTTCATGGAAGATAGATTGATATTAAGAATTTTGCTTTATTCCTCGAAACCATCACCTACATCAGAAGATTCATGATCTTGTTTGCTCAATACATCTCGATCGTTATCTGATTTTGGCTTATAAATTTGTCCTTGGATAGAGGGAACATTGTTTCATAGACATCAATAGTGGTACACAGTGCTGGTTTAGTTGTTGAAACAATTGTTGGTTGTTGTCAAATACTAGCCAATTGCAAGATAGAGTCAAGACGAGTGACCATCTTGTTGTACATTTATTCACATCTTCGCTCTGACCTTTCTTGTAATTGTTGCCATGTCTGTTTCGTTTGTTCGGTACTATCTTGTATGGTAGTTAAAAGTATACGTAATATTTCCTTTGTTCCATTGGTCACTTTATTGATAGTAGGGTCTACATTATTACTTGATTTTTCATGAATGGTGACCCACTGATATTGAGTTGATGGCGTTAGACTTCCCACAAAATTGATATAGGGACTAGAAATTGTTGCTCCGCATGCCACAATAATATTCTTTCCCTCCTTAAAAGCATTTGCGTTAGCAAATGATGTACTCCTCAGAGAAGGACCAATCATACATGTAGCGACGTAAAGAGAACATCCTTCATTTTTGTCAATTTTCTCAATTTCATAGGCCTCATAATCAACAATAAGATCTTCATTATGATTGAAATGTTGTTCTGCACCATGATGATGTCGTCTTTTGAGTTCTTCAAGATCATAGAAGTGATCCATGGGCACGATCGTAGTGATCTTCTATTCCACATTGCACCTGTTGTTGCTCATCCACGCTTATCACTTCAGACTGATCTTCAGTAGTAAATTGGAATTGATCTTGACCTTGATAATCACCATCATTGAACTCTAGTTCATCCTGACCCTCGAATGGTTCAACTGCTTTATCTATAGAGCCATCTTCAATGACGGGTTCGTGTTGTTTTTCGTTTTGCTGATCGTTGTTAAAATCTTCAAAGTAATGGTCAAGTTCAAAAGTGTCGTTGTAGTCTTGATACTGATCATTGTTAGCAAAATTGTCGTTCTGGTCTTGATATTGATTGTCATCAACGATGTTGTCACCTTGGTCATAATCTTCAGTGTAATCGTCACCTTGATCCCAATATTCCTCCACGTCATTGTCATAACTATCATCATAGTATGACTAATTGTCATTCTCTTGTTCATAATCCCAATCCATTGGAATTGATGTGGAATAACTGAATTTTGTAACTATGGATTGCAAACTTGGGACGAACTTTGAAATGGTATGGAAACCAGATTTAGCAAGGTGTAGTTAAACAATGACAATTAGGATTAGGTCAAATTCTGGTAAAAATAAGACTTGTACACTGTCAATCTTATTGCACACATGATTCGCATATCATCTTCAAATGGTCTTCCATCATAGGCAATCCTTTTACCATTTTCAATTTCCTCATCAAGCTAAGGCTTCCTAGGCTCAAATAACCAAGCCTTTTATGCCACAGTTCAGTTTGCAATGGAACGGACGAGATAAGTCCATGTTGCCCCTTAATTGTAGCATTCAACCTGTACAATTTAGTGTTGGGATCCCTTATACCATCTGCAATGACTTTGAACTTCTGGTTCACATCCTTCAAAAAGCAACAACCATGAGAAAATTCTACTTTCAACTTTTGATCAGTAATGACACCAACGGAAAGTAGATTTTTCTTCAAATCTGGTACATAAAGTACCTCCTTGATTGTCTTGCTTTTGCCATCAGGTAGTTGGATGGAAACGGTGCCATGCATGGCCCAGGTTGCCGTTGACGGGACGCGTGTCCCATCGATTCACCTCGTGGTGAGGATAGGACCCACAGTATAGTAGCACAATAGTTCTACTTTAATTCTAACTTTAACCACATTGAATTCTGGCGACGTCAAATGAAAAACTTAAGGCTACACAAAGAAAGGGGAAATAACAAACTTAGAAAGGGGCCCCTTACTAAAAAATTTGGTTTCCTTGGAGCATTGGACCATTTAAGAAAGAAAGTTGTAGAAATTTTTGAAATTTGACGGTAATTTTTTTATGTGATCACCCTTGGCTTGGGGTTGAAGCTTCTAGGGTTTGATTGGATGCCTCAACTTGGTTGGGTGGTTTCTCCATAGTGTGTTATCCATTGTGTTTTTGTTTTGTAAGCATGATCTAAGGAGCTTCCCTTATAAAAGATTCAAGAAGTTTCAGCCCAACAAATAGCAATGTGCACCTCAATCAGATAACTAGCAAGATTCACAAAAGCAAGCTGACTCGCAGTGGAGATTTCAAAAGGTTTGTTGCTACAATTGCAACAATCTTGGGCACATAGCAAGTCGGCGTCCACAAGGGAGCACTTCTCAGCCCAAGAAAGAAGTCCACATGATAGAAGGATCAGCTGTTTTGGAGGATACTTGTTTAAGTGAGGAAGTGGTTTTTGCTTGTCACCAATCAGGTCACCAATCAGCAACCATGACAGTTGATTCAGGTTTCACCTCAATCATAGTGAAAGACAATTGGTTGTTCAAGAATTCAACACCAAGAACTGAAGGAGGAGGCGTACAGTTGTGCACCAATGCTGAAACATCAATTGATGCTGTCGGGAGCTTTCACATGCCACTGATGCAAGGTGAATCCACGAAATTTGAAGGGGCTTTACTGGTCCCTCAACTGCGAAAGAACTTGCTATCAGTTTTGTAAAGACCACTAGGAAAAATCCCCTAAATGAGGATCGGAAAACACAAGAGAGATTGTGGAGCAAAACCACCCAACCAAACCTAGATCCCTCCTGGAGATACCTCTTGGATCTAGCCCCCAAGCCATGCCATGTGATAGCAAGAGGAGAAGAGCTCACTAGTAACCTAGATCAAAGTTGTCGACGAAATAATCACTACCTCAATATATAGAGAGTAGGATCCTATGCATGAACCCATGCAATCCCCATGTAGGTCAACTATAAATAGGTCACAGCTCTTCATGCATACCTTCTACCTATATCAGTCACACGTACATGCACTACTCCGTATGTCTCAATTAGAGTGTCTGGGTCCTCTCAAGGTCATTAGTTGCCAAAAACACTCGATGTGGAATAAAATCTAGGCGTGACCAATAATCTCAAACACTGGAGGGCCGGTCTAGCATATTAGGACTATTCCATGTCCTTAGCTGAATATGGCCATAACATTCTTCCTCCCTTAAACATGTTTTGTCCTCAGAACGGAAAAAAAAATACATGAAACTATTCCTTAAGCTTTCAAATCTTTCCCATGAATCATTATTTTTAGTCTGATCTTTCCATTTGAATAAGTACTCAGAGATGCACAATATTTCAATTGCTTGCTCCTACTCTTGAATACTAACTCAAATTCTAAAAGATACACTAAACTATAAATCCTCCAAATGGGTTGATCTATCCAAAACAAAAGTTCATCGCCTTCATGTAATCCTAATTACATGAACCACTGGGTGAATTAACTTCTTTATTTCAGAGATCAAATCCAAAAGCTAAAGAAATTCCATTTCAATTTCTTATAGAAAATAATGCTTCTTGATATCAGTATTCTTAGAATATCCAGATATTCTAAAATACCACAATTCAGTCATCTAAAATCTCTAGGAGATCCATCAAGTCTCATACAATCATAACTCAAACTAGAGTATTGCAGTTACTCTAATGAGTTAACAGCCCCATTTCTAGTATCATATGCAAGAAATCAGCATCTATTCGTATCTTAATAGATTTATTTGTCTCCTATAAAACTGGAGATTTAGATTGAACTTTGTACACAAGCACTTATAGACTACAATCTGTAAAGAGAGCAATTTCTCATAAGTAAACAATTACTTAATGGAAAGGCCTGTGAGATTCATACAATCTCAAGTATGCACTGGAGTAAAGGAATTTAGAGTTCAAATAATTGATCACCCAATTGATCAAAATTACTCATTATCTTAAGAATCTTCACATTTCCTTATAATCTTCAAATGATCTTTAAGTATCAGTTTATGATCTGTCAATCATAAACATATAGAATCTTATGATTCATCAATAATAATTTACAGGATTCCAAAACCATACTTAATCATTGAAAAATACCGGAGTATGTGTACAACATACAACTCAGGAAATATAAGAATCATTCTGAAATCTTTTCCATCAGGAAAATCACTAGATTCCAAGAATATTCTTCCAAACCGATTCTAAATCAGATTATGAGTTCCAAATTCTACAATCATCCAAGTAATTAAAGACTATTATAACATTCATCTTTAACAATATAAAATCTATACAATCTCCTAGAAGAACATCTATAGATTACAAAGTTCTGCTGAATTCCCAAAATTCAGTTTACCATTCTTGGCACCATTAGGATCCGATATCCAATTGAGCTCACAGGGATACTATCACTAATGAATCAAGTTTATTTCTAAACTGAGAAATACTCATCCAAGAAATCAGTATCCTATGCACACAATTTCTTAATGAATCTAAATGACTCATAAATTATGTGTCTTACAAGCAATACACACAAAACAAACAATTTTCGGTGAATTCTCTTCACACTGTTCGCTTTATCAATTAACTTCCACATGAGTAAATCAACTACTCAAGTTAATTGCTCATGATTTAGAAATCTTAAATGTCTAGGTGAAGAATTCAATTATACTAGTATAACACCACATTTAGATCCATATCCAAATCACTTTTAAGTTAACCAATAGATCTATCGGAACAGATCTGTTAACTCTGCAAGTAATTGTCAAACACAATACTTGATCATATGTCTATGTTCATCAACTAGGTTAAGTGCACCAGATAATCTTAGTAACCAAGAATACATAGCAGATCCACACAAGATTAATTGTGCACATATGAGAAAAATTTCACTATGACCCAATACATAAATACATATGTCCTTATCTGGCAGATTCCTCCAAAGTCCACATATGTTACTCACATATCTCATTGAGAATCTTGTAACTCAGCTACAGAAGTTTCTATTTCTCTTGAGTAAATAACACATCTGGAAAATCTTTGAAGTGAATAATTCCACATCACAAGTTTTCCAACTATCATACTTTTATCAACAAAATTCCTTCAATCATTCAACCTACTTCAGATCTTAGTGCACAAACCAAGATTAGGCTGACTTATACAGACATCTTTGGATATAAGGTTAAGATTAAAGCTTTATTCCACTGATCCAATCCATAACTAAATAGTACTTGGTAGCCAATCAATGAATCTTAATTTAATCTTTACCAACACTTCCCATATTCATGAATATCTCACAGCTCATTATCCCCAAAACTCCTCTAGTTCCAGATTATTCAAAACAATCACTAGAGATTTTCTCTATTCCCACTGGATAGTTCCACCATTGCACACAAACTAAATTCCACCAAAGAAATCTATGCAACTGGTTGATCCCATGAAAGTCTTATTCCTATCATTTTTTTCTCCCCCTTTTAAAATAAATTCCATAATTTCGATTAAAAAGTTCTCAAGAAACAACGTATAAGATATCAAAGATTTGAAAAAGTCAGTAATGAGTATTCAATACTATTACAAACCGGACTTTTTCCTTAAAATCATAAAATATCTTATCCCGAGTGATAGAAACATTACTCTCAATAATCAACTATCTAATAGAGATAATCAATTGGGTTCATGAAGTCTAAATTTCACTTTATCAATTGAAAACATCAATTGATTCTGAGCTATATTCACAAAACTGAAATGGAAGCTTAAATTCATATAATTTTAACAGTACTTCAGAACCTAGCTCTACACTAGAAGAAATTATATGAATTTAATCCAAATGTCTTGTATTGAAGAAATTTCTAAAACGTAAAGGTTTAAAATTAAAAGAGAAATAGCTTTTAAGGGTTTCCGATTTGGAATTTATGAGATACCATTTAAGGATCCGGATCTATATCTCATAACCTCTCCAAATATCCTAAACAAGTTTTAACCAATGGTTTCAATTGTTAGCATTATTGTTAATGTAAATACTAACCACCGGCCTACAGATCACATTCTCACACAAGAATTTCCTCTTTGAAATCACTGATGTCCCATACCACTAGTTTTCTCTCCAAGAAAGCCCTTTGCTTTTAGATCCGACCATCAGAAAATCAAAAAAACTATCTGACCATTCTGTATCCACTATAGGGTCCAAACTTCAACCACCATAAACATACCTCCTACTATTGAATTCTCCATTTCCCTAAGTTTTTCACAGTAGACGACTAAATCATCTAAGAATACCACTAAGTATTGACCCCAGTATGGACGAGAAACCTCGTTCATATATAGTCCAAATGACCTAAGTTTATTCTTCAAAACCAAAAGGAAAAATTCAATATAGCTGAAGTATACCAATAGATATCCAATATCTATATCCGAAATGGTACAAGGAATTCAATTCCTTCAAGAAGATCTTTAATTGCATTATCCGATAATCCAGAGATGTTAAAAACTCTATCTAGATTTTCAATACCAGATATGCATATATCTATTCCACCAAATATACTGGAGTATCACCATATTTGTTCCCAATAAATCACAATAATCCATTAACAAAATTGTGATTTAACAAGAATCTGCACATGGTTTTACCGTCACATAAAACAACCCCTATGGTTGGTACTATCATCCCGAATTCCTAGCATTTGAGAGTTACAACTCTTAGGAATAAGGTACTTTACAGTACAAATGTGAACCAAGTGTCATTCTCGTTCCATGTCACAACTCCCAATAACAAATAGGGTCAACTCATGGTCCTATAGATATTCAAAATAAATTCAACTTATTGAATTTAAACATCCGGTGTTATGCAATTTCCTTACAAGGATTCTTAACCAATCCAAATTACACAACACTATCACATTTACCTAAAGACCACTAGGAACAGCCCCCTAAGATGAGGATAGGAAAACACAAGAGAGACTGTGGAGCAAAACCACCCAACCAAACCTAGATCCCTCCTGGAAATACCTCTTGGATCTAGCCTCCAAGCCATGCCATGTGATAGCAAGAGGAGAAGGCTCACTAGTAACCTAGACCAAAGTCGTCGACGGAATAATCACTACCCCAATATATAGAGAGTAGGATCTTGTGCATGAACCCATGCAATCACCATGCAGGTCAACTATAAATAGGTCACAACTCTTCATGCATACCTTCTGCCTATATCAGTCACACGTACATGCACTACTCCATATGTCTCAATTAGAGTGTCTGGGTCCTCTCAAGGTCATTAGTTCACCAACAGGCCTCAATGTCGAATAAAATCTAGGCGTGACCAATAATCTCGAACACTGGAGGGCCGGTCTACCATATTAGGACTATTCCATGTCCTTAGCTGAATATGGCCATAACAAGTTTCATGTGTTGCAGATGAAGGGCTGATTAGTGTCTTCGATCCTAATCATGTCACTTTCTACAAGCCAGGAGCAAAGGTAGTTGGCGAGGTAGCAGCCCAAAGAAACCGAATTGGGAACCTTTATGAGTTAGAGATGACACCAACATCTCAAGCACTTCTAGCATCAACAGGCCATCTAGCAAGGGTCAAGCACGGTACTTCATCTCTTTTATAGATGATAAAAGCCAAAAAATGAGTGTGTGTTTTCTGTAGAACAAGAGCCAGACATTCAAAGCTTTTCAACTCTATAAGGCACAATTTGAGAATCAATGCGAAAAAAGGATCAAGATTCTCAAAAGTGATGGAGGTGGCGAATATGTGAGCAATGAGTTCAACTCTTACTGTGAGAGTCAAGGAATACAAAGGCAGATTACTAGAAGATACACACCTCAACTAAATGGAATTGCCGAAAGAAAGAACCGTACTATTATCGAGACAACCATGAGCTTGTTGGTAGCAACCAAACTCAGCAAATATTTTTGGGAAGAAGTTGTACATTCCAAATTCCACTCCATTTGAGATATGAATAGGTAAAAAACCTAACTTGTCTCATCTTCATGTGTTTGGGTGTGTGTGTTATATGCATGTACCTAAGGAGATCTGCAAGAAGCTTGACGAGAAGAGCATCAAGTGTGGTACAACATGCAATCAAAGGGGTACAAGTGTTGGGACCAACTGCAAAACGCATGTAAACAAGTTCGGATGTGAATTTTGAAGAGAGCTGTCCCTATATGAGTCTGAAGCTAAGGAAGAATGTGAACCAACTTTCATTGAAGAAAGGTTTCTAGTGCCCAATGAAGAAGCCAATACCCAAGCTATTGTCCTAGCCGAAGAGAGGTCTGATTTTTCAAACCAAGAAGATGGTGAGTAGGCAGAAATGGACGCACAAGAAGAGGGTGCAGTTGTGAATAATGTTGATCCAGTTGTTAGGTCGATTGAGCATAGATACCAAGAACCAGTTGTCCAAGGAGAGCCATGGCATAGACAGCCGCCCATGAGAAGCAGAAAATCTTCATTGAAGGTAATTGAAAATGCACAAGCCAATTTGGGAGAATGGTGTTGCCTTGCACTTGAAGAAGAACCAAGTACCATTAAGGAGGCATTGTCTGGACCGGAGGCCATAAAGTGGAAACAGGCTGTGGAATCTAAAATGAACTCCATGAAGGTAAACAAAGTCTATGAACTTGTTGATTTACCTCAAGGAAAGAATTTAGTGGTTTGTAAATGGGTTTTTAAGAAGTACAATGCTGACAACAAGTTAGAAAGACACATGGCCAGAATTGTAGCTAAAGGATACACCCAGGTTTATGGGATTGATTATGAAGACACCTTCTCACCGGTTGTGCATATGGATACCTTTAGAACAATCATAGCCCTTGCAGCACAAGAGGACCTTGAAATTGAACACATGGATACACAGCCTTCTTAAATGGAGATTTGCATGAAGAGATTTATATGTGTCAACCTCCCAGTTTTGAAGACCCACGATACCCACACAAGGTGTGGCTGTTGCACAAAGCTGTTTCTGGACCGCTAAGGAGTGGCATGGCAAATTCCATGGGATCATAGAGGAGCTTGGCTTCAAAGAGTTTGAAGCCGCCTCAAGTGCCAAGGTTACATATTAATAATTTTGTTGTATGTGGATGACCTTCTGATTGTTGAAAACCATGGGAAGCGCATTTAGAATCTTAAGGAGGAGCCAAAGGGGAGTTTCAGCATGAAAGACCTTGGGGCTGCGAAGTTTTTTCTTGTCATTTGGATTGAACGAAATAGGATGAACAGAACTATTCATCTTAGACAAGAGAAGTACATTCGTAAGATTTTTGAAACTTTTTGTATGGAGACTTGTAAACGATCTCATATTCCTAGGGAGCCCAATTCAAAATTGTTTTAAGAAATAGAAGATGAAGAGCCTGAACCTAGCATTCATATTCCTTACAGACAGCCGATTGGAAGTTTGATGTACCTAATGTCTTGCACTAGACTTGATGTATGCTACTCTTAGTCAGTATAATGATGCATTTACTGAGAAGCATTGGTTATTAGCAAAGAGGATCCTTAGATATTTACAAGGAACTCAAGATTATGGAATTATGTATTCAACTAACCAGAAAAGTGAGCTAACAATGATTGTGGATGCAAGCTTTGCTACCAACAAGGGTTTCAGGTCTACTATAGGAGTTTGATGTATGATAAACGGAGGTGCAATCAGTTGGACAAGTAAGCGACAATCATGTATTGTTGTCTCATCAGCTGAAGCTGAATATATGGCACTTTCTTACGGTACAAGACATCTCGTTAAGCATTGCAGGTTGATTGAGGAGGTGAGCTCATTACAACAAGCATCAATTACTGTATGGATTGACAACCAAAGTGCGATGAAAATAGCTGAAGCTTCAAGCTTCAGATCAAGAACAACGCACATTCCTGTGCATTACCATTATGTCCGTGAACAAATTGAAAAGGGCACAATTCTGTTGCAATATTTACCTACAACTGAAATGACATCAGATGCCCTCACCAAGGCTCTTCCAAGAGAACATTTTGAGAAGCATAGATTGGCAATGGGCATTCATTCAAGAATATAACTTGAGCAGGAGTGTTGAAATACCAAGCTATATTCTCTTCTTGGACTGAGGCTGACTCTCAACAAACGAAGTGTGGGCAACAGATGCTAACTTTGAGGAAAACTGAGTGTGGGCAGTAGAAAAGCCTAGGTGATTTGTAGGAAGCAGCTAGCTAATTGTTAGCCTCAGGATTCTGCCCTATGTGGCAGCCCTTAGTAGCACCATTAGGCACATATCTTTGGCTATATAAAGTAGGCTTTTTAGAAGTACGTTTAGTGCTTGAACACACAACAATTTTGCTAGTGTGTAATGTTTTCCTTTTAAACACAGTGGCAAGAGGCTGTGTGTGCCTCAGACTGTGTGCATAGGCCTGTGACTGTGTGTCTCATCATCCTTTCTGTAGTGTGTCATTTCCCTATTCATGTACTTATGTTTTTCAGATCTATGATGTTAATCTTCTGCCATAATAAAGAGCTGTTTTTTCATGTCTCTTATGAAGTTTTGTTGCTATTCTGAATGGGCTTTGCTTGAGGTTACTGTACATTCTGAAATACAGCTAAGTAGCTGGTTGGCTCTTTCCCTCTGCCATTTCTATTTCACCATCTCCATGTTTGGTGGTGTGGCATGTAATTCTGAAGATTATGCCATTCAAGCTCAAAAAATTGATTACCAACTTTTATTCTCAAGGCTTAGCCAAAGTACATTGTTGTCACTTAAAGAGTAGACGTTTTTTTAATTATGCTTATGTACTTTGCAAAAGTTGATGTTCAAATATTTTTTAGAGTTCAAATTCAGTGTGTGTAGTCAGAATCTATATTAATGCCACTTGCCACAACATAATTATTGATAGCAGCAATTACTTTTTAATCAATGCTATCCAAAGTGACACATTTTGTGCACCAAATTTGTGGGTCTCTTATTGTTCATTATTCCAAACGTGCAGAAGAAGAGACTTGGATGCAGATTTATGAATGACTTTGTACTTTGCAATCTTTTGAGTTAGTATTTTGATTTTGAGAAAGTTTCAAACATTAAGGAAACCCTAAAACTGTCATTATCCAATGATATTCAAGTTTGAATGATGCAAAACTAGCAAACTTCAAATTAGTATGCATCATGATCTTGTCTTCCAAATACATAAAAGATTCACATAAGAGTGAAAGTTTAATTTTAGTACATGATATAGACCACTTCATGATAGGAGATACACTTCTTTCATGTACTAAAGCTTGGTTAGAGAGAGAGAGAGAGAGAGAGAGAGAGAGAGAGAGAGAGAGAGAGAGAGAGAGAGAAGATACACAATGTAGAGATAGAAATACAAGCAATATAGAAGAACGGTAGTGTAATCTCTTCTCTCCAATTGTTAGGAATTTTTTTGAGGAGGCATCAAACCTAGAAAAAGGACACCTAAACGACACACAACACCACAAATCCATAGTGTTGTGTCATGTCGTTACAAACATAGTAGAGCATTTCAAAATATTGAGGGCTACATGACTGATCCAAAGTATGCTTTATTTGCCAAGGCTTACTCCTTAGTCGATAAAAGTTTTTCATGCCTTCAGATGTACGACCTAGGGAGAGCATGATGTAAGGTTAGATTTTGATTAACCCAAATGTATTTCTTCTACCAAATGTACTCGTAAATAGTTTTCACTCTAGGGGGGGCTTCTAAACACAAGCTTGTATGGGATTTCACAAAATTTTATAATACATTGATCTCTAGCATGTCATTCATCGATGCCAATGCAAAATTTTCCAAAACAGCGCTCTAACAATTGGGAAAAGATGGTGGCAACAAAATTTTAAAATAGACATCATATTTCGACAACTTTGTTGTCCATTGAATTGCAACGGTCTGATGTGTTGCACACTTGGCAACAATTTGCAATTGTGGGACTGAGTTGTTGGTCAAATTTTGACAATTTTCTTTCATCAAATTCCAACACTTACACACTACAAATGTGATGAACATGTGGCAATGTTACGTGGTTTGTTGATGAAGGATTGATAGGAAAGGATTGATGTATCCCAACATGCCCTAGGTAAGTGACTCCAGCATTTGTGTGCCTCATGGTGCCTAAGGGATGTCCTAAACCAAGGTCCATCATGGAGTAGGTTTTTCCAACACCAATGCGAATTAAAATTTGTTAAATCCTTTTGCTGAACTCCCTAAGTCCTTTGATGGTTCCATTTGACAAAGCACTTTGATGGGTTTTTTCTCCATGAAAAACAATAAAGGTGAAGATAAATTTTTTTTAGCACTAAACTGAACTCTCGAGCACGTTTTTTGAGGTGCAGTGTAAACTAAACTCTCAACCACATTTTTTGAGGTGCAGTATAAACTGAACTCTAGAGCATTGAAACCCTAAGTTGAACTCTTGGGTGTTTTGGATTCTCGGAGTTCTTAGAGTGCTTTCTCTTGTGGTTGATCCAGGTGCTGCCTTCGATCTTGTTCAAGGTCTGGTTTGAGGTAAGAAACTCCTTGCTATGTTTGAGATCCAAGCTACATTTCTAATCAATCTTTGAGAGCAAACTACAGCCAGGCAAATTTTTTTTGCTCGGCACATTGCTCGTCTCGCACTTCGTCCTTCTTCATTCCTTGCGAGCTTCAGTCAGGCAAATTTTTTTTGTCTTGCTGAAGCTCAGACATCGTTCCTTGTCGTTCCTTGCCTGGCTGCCTTTGTCGTTCCTTGTGTGGCTGCCTTCGTTCCTAGCGAGATGTAGAGGCAAAAAAAATATGCCTGGCTGCAGCTCGCAAGGCAACTTGGATATAATTTTGAGTACGCTCTTGAGCCAACTTGGATATAAGCCAAGCAAAAAAAATTTGTCTGACTGCAGTCGTTTGTGAAATACATGGATATTTTGGATTTAGTATGAGAGCTCTGTCAATCTCTCACAATAAACAACTCAAACACAACCCTTTGTGTGAACAGATCCGTTTGTACTTTTTTCCAGGAAAGATCCAGCGGTATACTAAAGTGACTAGCTTAGTCGTGATCCTGGGTCGGCACTCAGAGAACATGTTCGCTTTGTTTTCTGTCAATTTCGCTCTACTGAAACTGATTTGACGAGTTCCAGCAAAGATTATGCACTATAAATTAGTTAATGGGGGGCATCAAGCTTTCTTGATTATTTCCCCTATCATGTGTATCAACACACAGTCAATAGGCATATCATGTTATGATTTGTAGAAGTTGAACTGAAGTGCTACTAGTGAACCTTGATTGATCACAGAAACTAGAGCGACAAAGCGATCCTTGTAATGTTTTGGGGAACGAATGGTAACAGTTTCGTTGATTTTCGGGAAGGTAAAAAAAAACTCTGAAAGTATCGCGTAGAGGCTCAACTTTGTCCCATTCTCCACTTTGCACTTGATCTTCGAAGTACATTTCGAAGTAAAACCCCGTTTCCTACACCTTTGTGTATGGTCTCCTTCAACTTTTCTTCATCCGTAATGCCCTCCTTCAACTTTTCTTCATCCGTAATGCCTTGTGCTCATGTGTTTTTTGTATTTTGGGACCACCTCCAAGAGCATAATGTCCATCCAAATCTCTCCAAGAAATCTGTCATTCTATCTCCTCTCTTCGATGGACCACCTCCAAGAGCATAATGTCCATCCAAATCTCTCCAAGAAATCTGTCATTCTATCTCCTCTCTTCGATGGAATTCACTTTCTTTCTTCTCTCTCCGGTGGAATGCACGTTCTCTCTCCTTTCTCCGGTGGAATGTGCATGTGCTATGTGGCAGCCTGTCATTGGCTGTCCACATCCACATTCCACCACAAATGTAGAAAAATTTGCGAAAATAAAAACGGCAAAAAACCAAAAAAAAAAAAAAAAATGGTCCACGCGTACGGCCGTACAATACGGCCAAAAAACGAAAAAAAAAAAAAAAAACCCTTCGCACAATGGCATTACGTAGGGGAAGGCCCGAAGCCCTCGGGCCTTCCTTGCTGGTCGGGGCTTGCCCTCGGGCAAGGGCCCTCCCAGCAAGGCACTTTATGGATTGAAGCAATCTGTTCGAGCATGGTTTCAAAGAATCAATATTTTCCTTATTGATCACGGCTACACACCTAGCTCTTCAGATTCAAATGTTTACTTCAAGACAGTGCAGAACTCTTTTATCACTATCATTTTGTACGTGGATGATACATTGCTTTTCAACAAAAGTACCAATCTGATAAATGTAGACAAGACAATGCTATCTTCTGAATTCAACATGACCGATCTGGACGAAGCTCATTTTTGCCTTGGTATTCGAATCCACAGAGACAGAAATTGAAAGTTGATCTACATTACTCAACAGAGGTACATCTACAATGTTAGTCAGATATAATCTGATTAATTGCAAGTTAGCTCTCTCACCAATAGAACTAGGTCTCAAATTGTCAAAGGACCAGTGTCCTCAAACAATTCAAGAGAAGGAGCAGATGCGTGAGTATCCTTACCATTCTATTATAGGATCTCTTATGTACGTAGTGATCTGTACAAGGCCGTCATGAGATATCTTCGAGCTACTATGGACTTTTGCATTTGTTATGGAGCAGTCAACAATGACACTCTCAATTTACTCAGTGGTTTTACAGATGCAAGTTGGGCAGGAGATGTAGACACTCGTAAATCCACTTTCGGATTTACATTCTTCCTCAACAATGGTCCAATTTCCTGGAACAGTTGCAAGCAATCTTTGATACCTTTATCTTCCACTGAATCAGAGTATATCGCAGTCTCACAAGCTACAAAGGAAGCGGTTTGGTTGAGAAACTTACTTTACACGACGCTTCATGCGCTCTCATCAAGTAGATCATTCACAATCAAAAAGCATTGTTGTTAGCTCTCTATCAAGCTTTCAAGCTTGAACTCTCTTGAGCATTCTAGCTCAATCTTTTAAAGATTTATTTTAGAGTTGCTATTGCACTACTGCTTATCAGCAAAGTTGCTTATTTCATACTTATTCTCAGTTACTCAGAGAGAGCTTTAGAGTGCGCGGTTTCTATTCGCTATTGTCTTGCACTCATTAGCATCTGATCTTGTTTTTTTTAACCAATACTACTCCTTATTACGTTCAGTTTGTGTCAGAATGCATGTATCTCTGTATTGTTTCTGTAACTGATAGAATTTTTTTGAGAATTCAATACTTTATGTTTGGCTATGTAATCACTTAGTATCTAGTGAAAGTTAGTTGCTAAAGATTATATGTGATTTTCATTACTATTGCTTTGTTCAATTTTTTATAAGCGTAGTCATGCATTGGAAGTAGTAAGTTTCCACATTCTATTACTCACCTATTTCCAACATATTGATGACAGGAGATCTACCACAAGGTACGTATTTCATGTTGGTAATGGTGTATTCTCTTGGTCAAGTAAGAAACAAGACACAATTGCTCTTTCTACTACAGAAGCAAAATACAAAGCATTATGTTCAGCTACGCAGGAAGCAGTTTGGCTAAGAATAATGTTAGAAGACATTGGAATTCCGCATATTGTGATCATATGTGACAGCCAGAGTGCTATACAACTAGCTAAAAATCCTGTATTTCATGCATGCACAAAGTATATAGAAATTAAATATCATTTCATTAGAGAGAAACTGCTATCTAATGAAATAGATATAGTGCATTGTAAGACAGAGAATCAGTTAGCTGATATACTCACTAAAGCTTTAAGTGCTGATAAGTTTGAGTTTTTAAAAGAAAAGGTCTTTGTAAGAAAGATAAACTAGGGCTTAAGGGTAAGTAAGCCTGATTTTCTCTTATAGTTTCATGACTTTTCATTTTTAGCAGTATTTTTGAGCTTTTACTGCTTAAGTAACTGTATGCATGTGTGCCAATTTGATGGCACATGTCATGCTCACGACTGGTCTTGGGTAGTATGTCCATGCTAGGGATCAGTAGACCAACAACCCATAAGTTAATTGTGACTATAAGGAAATTGGGGCCCTTATGTGTATAAGGTCATAATTAATGGTTGTAGGCCTAAACATGATGGTGGATTGATATGGGTCTATCAGTGAGTCATTGGAAAACTGGATGACGTGGTCCAGATAGGCTGCAGAGGTGTCCAGTGAGATGTCACAGTGCACTACTAGTGGTGCATGGGCCTTGGAGGGTATATAAGTATACCTATTGGCATTGAAATTATATTTCATGTGACATATATTGCACAATTTGAAATCCGACATTGCACATTTCACATTCCGACATTGCACTTCTTGGTGCAACATTGCACATATGATAATGCAATATAGTGCATTCAATATGTAAACTACATTATACATCATAGAAATTATAAAATGCAAAAGCACAATAAAAAATATTATAAATTACAATAATTTATTAGTAATGTCAATCAATATATTACAAAATTGATGCTTTTGCAGTCCCTCTTACTTGATATATTTACAAGTGAACTATAACATAAACCTAATCTACTCGTCGTTGTTAATGTTAATCTTTCTCTTACTCATCCTAACTGCCCTCTTTTTCCCTTATGTAAATCACTCTCTTCAAACACTCTGCAAAAATGAATTGTTTTTCAAACAGTTCGCATTTTTCCGAAAAAGGCAAAAAATGCGAAAAACCCGACACAAAGTCTTATACTTCACTTTCGGGCCATTTTGAGTACAAAAGGATTTTTGCAAAAAATGCGACAAAGTGTTTTCTCAGTTTTTCGGGCCATTTCGGGCACCCCAAAAAATGCGACATTTCCGAAGAATGCGACACTTTGCAGATTTACACAGGATTTCACGTATAGACTATCTACATCTTCACACTCCAATAGTAACTGACCTAATTGATTAGTTAACTTAGTTGTTAACGATCTTGTAATTGTAAAGTTAGAATAACACAAGATCATCCAGCAACTATATATATGTAAATGAGAAATTGGAGAAATAAGTGGAAGTAGTTGTTGATACTTGAGATTGATACTAAGTCTACATGACAGAGATCAATCGACCAAAATAGGTCTTCATAGTATCTGACTCCTCAGTGTTAGAGAATATAGAGATAGAGTAAATATTTAGAACTATATCAATTGATTTGTTTCTTTAAGTAGGATCATGCACTTATCAGCGCAATTGTCTTGTGATTTGATAGTTGTTATTACAACATTGAATATACAAATTTGTTGTTGTTATATCACGTTGCATTCTTGTTGAATGTTAATGAACTCTCACTTATTTTTGTCAAAAGAGACATTGCTCTTAATTTTTCAACTATGTGCTAGAAGATGTTCCTTTGAGATCATTTGCTTTGGCAATTCTATCAAGATACATATAGATCTAAGAAAAAGAACATCCACATGATTTTTTGATCCGTATGATAGGAAGAAGTTTGATGACTCTGGCTTAGTATTCCATGCAAACAAAATATGAAGATATATTAATTTCTCTATGATCCTCACCTCTCCATGAAGTGCAAATAAGAACATTCCCTAAAGGAATTGGTAGTAGTGGTTTCTAGTTGGGATTTTCAATATCTCTTGAAACTCTTGTGCTCCTTGAAATGTATTTTGATGATTTCATATAGTATAGACATGCATGTTTCGAGTTTGCTCCATGAGATACATTGAACATACATTTCAATATCTTGAAGTCTCCAATTAAATGCTTCCACAAAAATATCACCTCTTTTAGGAACATTGAGTGATGTACCATTCATATGATCCTTTATGATATTTGGATAACTCGTTCTGCAAAAATACAAGAAAGAAAATCATGGTCTTCCTTTAGAACCTGTCCAACATATGGAACCATAAGTTCTTATACATGACAGTTAATATTACTAAATGAAATGCATATGAATAATAATATTTTTTTACTTGAAAAAATGCTAACCACCATATGTCATTTTCTAATAGCACACTGAAGTTGAGGCCCCTTGAATTTGTTTCATTGCTCAATGCTCAATTCATGAGTGTAATAGTTACTCTTTCCAACTTTTGTCCTTTTATTACTTCTGTTGGATTTATTCCCTATACTCTCCTTAAATCCCATTTTAATCTGCCTCCATTCATGCTGCATATTTACTAACGTTGTCACACAGTCTGCATATTTACATGCAAATTTGCACAGACGAAGAAAAGGGGACACTATCTTAAAGAATGCCAAAGGTGCCCTAAAAGCAAAGGCACCCTGTAAATCTAATCCTAAGGCTACTCGTAAGAGTGACGCACTTTTTGCATTGTCATCACCAACGATCACTTCAGCACTGATTGACGTCGCACCCTTTCCACGCTCACTCCATGCAGCTGCGCTAACAGATTAGACAACGACTACAGCCACCCATGATCTCTTACAAATAGCACATCCACTCTGTACTTTCCACATCTGCACACTTGTAATATAATGTATATATACTGGATACCATTTGCGTATTCAGGTATGAGTGAATGAGTGAATGAGTTGATGAGTTGATGAATGAGACGAAGTAGATGCCTTGCGCATTGATTCTTGATTGTCAGCAATAAGATTTTATTCCTTTACAGATTGTATCACGGTTTCGTCCGCTATTGTCTTGTGCTCTACCGCATTATTGACATGTATACATGATATACTTACCTGATACAGTTCTTTGTTCTGCATTCAGATCTATGTTAATATTGCTATGTTTATTATTCATTTTGTCTGATTTTTCTAGTTGTTCTTTATGGTAATAGATGACTAACATTTAATCTTGTCTTTCGCGACTCATTCGTGACTAATTATCAGTCGAGCACCGTCTAGATCTTCGCGAATCATTCGCGACAAATAGTTTGTCTTACTATTTGCGACAAACCATTCTTCTGGAGCTTCATTCATTTATTAAAGTTTGAATATGTAATCAAGAACGACTGTGATTCCCATCACTACAATTTTGCTCGTTCTGATAGGCGTAGTCATGCTTACAGAGAGAGTTGTATAGCTCGTTCCGTTGCGCATGAACATGTTCTGTTCGAGTTCATTTCTCGTTCGTTTCTTGTTCGAGTTCATGTTTTGTTCATGTTTGTCTTACCTCTTTTAGCTTATTTTTCGTTTCTAACATACGACACCTTTTCTCGACTCGTTCATCTCCCTCTCTCCAACATTGTATCAGAGCTATTTTCATAGCTTGACAAGCTTCCCCAATACAAGAATCTACTAGCCGATAGAGTAATTGTTTTCTTGTTTTGTATTTTCCAGTATCATATTTTCATACTTAAGTCATTGATAGTTTCTTCGAGCCAATTACCATCTGTGGAAATTTAAGATGAAAATTGTACTAATGACAAAAGAATTGTACGACGTTGCTACGGGTGCAAAAGAGAAACCCGAAGCAGACGACGCGACAATCGCCAGATGGAAGCTAAAGGATGGAAAAGCTTTCGCGCTGATCATTCTCAACATCACGGATACCCAGATCAGCCATGTATCCGAGGCTCAGACATTGAAATAAGTCTGGGACATCTTGAGTACACTATACAAAGTGCAAGATATAGCTTCCAAGCTACATCTCAGGAAGAAATTGTACTCCCTCAAGATGACGAATGGTGATTCTTTGCAGAATCACATTAATCAATTCAAGAACCTGCTAAGACAAATGGCCGCTGTCGGATCTGTCATAGACGATCAAGACGCAGTGATATAACTGCTTACAAGCTCCTACGACAACTGGGTGATGATCATCACAACTCATCCATAATTGACTCTTTCGAGAGTCATTACTATGTTGTTGCAGGAAGACATGCGAAGGAACGAAGCCTCGAGTTCCTCAGCTGATTCTCACACCTTGTACACCAACAAGAGCACGACAAAGCAAAAGAAGAAGAAGAAAGGCCCGAAGCAATCAAAGCCAGACCAGAAACTAGCTCAGCATAAGGAACAGTTGAATCCGCAGACAAAGAAGAAGTTGTTCTGCAGATACTACGAACGAAACAACCACGAAATACAAGACTGCCAAATACTTCAAGCGAAGAACAACAACAAAGGGAAGTCGAATCTAGTGACAAATGCAGCTGCAGAAGCTCCACAACCTATTCAAGAAGCAGATCATGATGTCTTCATGACCAATCATCAAGGAGCATCTTGCGACAGTTCTTGGTTCCTGGATTCTGGAGCCACTCAGCACATGACTAGCCTCATTGGCTATTTTGAGTCCTATACACCTTACAGTACTCAAAAATTCGTTCAACTTGGCGACAATAGCACACAATCTATAAAGGTGAAGGCACTGTAAGATTATGCTTTGCAAATGATCAGTCTAAGCTACTCTCTAAAGTCTTGTATGTACCAAAGTTATCTACAAAACTGCTCTTTGTAAGGAGAATCAAAGATCTAGGACATAGAGTAGAGTTCGAATGTGATCAGTGTAAATTAGTTGATAGGACAGGCAAGATCGTAGCACTCGAAAAGAGACATGGATACTTATATAAGTTGAGTCATTGCTTTTCTACCTCTAGTCAGGCTCTCAGTACTTCAATTCATTCAAATAAAGGTTTACTTTGGCATTATAGACTTGGTCATTTAAATCATGTTGTTGTACAATGAATGTCTAGACAATCTATTGTTCTTGATCTCGACTATCCTCACAAAAAAGTCGAGTTACCTATCTGTCAAGACTGTCTAGTTGGTAAACAGACTAGAAAACCATTAGACTGAGGATTGTAAGGAGTGATGAATTGCTGCTCAATGCCTTGGCTTTGACACTACTCCTTAAACTCGACAAAGATGTATTCTCCACCGTTGTCTGACCTTAGGGCCTTAATCGTCCTTCAAGTCTCCTTTTCTGCACGCTCCTTGAAGATTCTGAAGCAGTTGAAAGCTTCTGATTTCTTCTTTATGAAATACACCATCTCCCTTCCGGAGAATTCGTCAATAAAAGTTATAAAATACTTGGCATCATTCAGCGAATGATTTTTCATTGGGCCACAAATATCTAAATGTACAACATCTAGCAATCCTCTAGCAATATGCTGATGGCTTGACTTAAATGGTTTCCTAGTCTGTTTACCAACTAGACAGTCTTGACAGACAGGTAACTCAACTTTTTTGCGAGGATAGTCGAGATCAAGAACAATAGATTTTCTAGAGATTCGTTGTACATCAACATGATTTAAATGAACAAGTCTATAATGCCAAAGTAGACCTTTATTTGTATGAATTGAAGTACTGAGAGCCTGACTAGAGGCAGAAAAACAATGACTTAATTTATACAAGTATCCGTGCCTCTCTCCGAGTGCTAGGATCTTGCCAATCCTATCAACTACTTTACACTGATCACATTCGAACTCTATTCTATGTCCTAAATCTGTGATTCTGCTTACAGAGAGCATATTTGTAGATAAATTTGGTACATATAGGAGTTTAGAGAGTAGCTTAGATTGATCATTTGAAAAGTTTAATCTTACAATGCCTTTACCTTTGATAGCTTGTGTGCTATTGTCACCAAGGTGAACGAACTTCTGGGTACTGTAAGGTGTATAGGACTCGAAACAACCAATGAGGCTAGTCATGTGCTGAGTGGCTCCGGAATCCAAGAACCAAGAACTGTCACTAGATGCCTGTTGATGGTTGGTCATGAAGGCATCATGATCTGCTTCTTGAATAGGCTGTGGAGCTTTTGCAGCTGCATTTGCCACTTGATTCGACTGTCCCTTGCTATTGTTCTTCTCTTGAAGTATTCGACAGTCTTGAATTTCGTGGTTGTTTCGTTTGTAGTATTTGCAGAACAACTTCTTCTTTGTTTGCGGATTCGACCGTTCCTTGTGCTGAGCTGGTTTCTGGTTTGGCTTTGATTGCTTCGGGCCTTTCTTCTTCTTCTACTTTGTCGTGCTCTTGTTGGTGTCCAAGGCGTGAGAATCAGCTGAGGAACTCGAGGCTTCGTTCCTTCGCGTGTCTTCCTGCGACAACATAGTAATGACTCTTGAAAGAGTCAATTCTGGATGAGTCATGGTGATCATCACCCAGCTGTCGTAAGAACTTGGCAAGCTTGTAAGCAGTTGCATCACTGTGTCTTGATCGTCTATGAAAGATCCGATAGCAGCCATTTGTCTTAGCAGGTTCTTGAATTGATTAATGTGATTCTGTAGAGAATCACCATTCGTCATCTTGAGGGAGTGAAATTTCTTCTTGAGGTGTAGCTTAGAAGCTATATCTCGCACTTCGTATAGATGTCCCAGAATTCTTTTGATGTTTGAGCCTTGGATACATGGCCGATCTGGGTATCCGTGATGTTGAGGATGATCAGTGCGAAAGCTTTTCCATCCTTCAGCTTCCATCTGACAATGGCCACGTCGTCCGCTTCGGGTTTCCCTTCTGCACCTGTAACAACGTCGAACAATTCTTTTGCCATTAGTATAGTTTTCATCTTAAATTTCCACAAATGGTAATTGGCTTCATCAAGCTTGTCCATGATAGGACTGGCTTTCCCTTGGGAATCCATGTGGAAGAATTAGTCTAAGTGATAGGAGAAACTATCAGTGACTTAAGTATGAAAATATGATATTTACAGAACAAGAAAGCAATTACTCTATCGGCTAGTAGAGTCTTGTACTGTGGAAGCTTATCAAGCTATGAAAATAGCTTTCGTACCATGTTGGAGAGAGAGAGAGAGAGAGAGAGAGAGAGAGAGAGAGGGGGGGGGGGGAGAATAAATGACGAACACGAACGAGAAACGAACTTGAACAAGAAACGAACGAGAAGCGAACTCAAACAGAAAATGTTCGTGCACAGTGGAATAATTATTTGACTCTCTCCGTAAGCATGACTACACCTATCAGAATGAAGAGAACTTTAGTGGTAGAAATCACAGTCATTCTAGATTACGTAGCCAAACATTTAATGGATGAAGCGCTAGATGAATAATTTGTCGCAAATTGTTCGTGAAAGACAAGACTAGAAGTTGATCGTCTATTACTAGAAAGAGCAACTAGAAAGATCAGACAAAATGAAGAACAAGCATAGCAATATTAACACAGAACAAAGAGCTGTATCAGATTAAGTATATCATGTATACAAGTTAATAATGTGACAGAGCACAATACAATAGCGGACAAAACCGCGTGTCCTACGAAGCTTATTTTGTCTGTAATGAGAAATGAAACCTCTTCTCTTAGTCTCTTCTTCTCTCGCTTCTAATCTAACTCTCTCTATTTTGATTACACAAATGGTATCCAATATATATACATAATATTACAGGTGTGCAGATGTGAAAGTACAAAGTGGATGTGCTGTCTGTAGGAGATCGTGGGTGGCTGCAATCGTTGTCCAATCTGTTAGCGCAACTGCATGGAGTGAGCGTAAAAAGGCTGCGACGTCAGCAACTGCTGAAGTGAACGTTGGCGATGATGCGAAAAGTGGGTCACTCTTACGAATGGCCTTAGGATAAGATTTACAGGGTGCCTTAGCTTTTAGGGCACCTTCGGCATTCTGTAGGATAGTGTCCCCTTTTTGCCTGTCACCATAAATTGTGTAAAAACAAAGTGTTCGCGATTCTTTTGCCTTTTATTCGCCTGTGCGAATTTGCATGTAAATATGCAGGCTGCGTGACAACGTATTGTAAATATGCAGCAAGGATGGAGGCAGATTAAAAAAATGAGATTTAGGAGAGTAGAAGGAGTAATTCCAACATTAATCAACAATTTTTCTTTCTTCTTCTTGATGTTGTCCTTTAATTCCGACAGCCTTTCAAACATCCTCCCTGATCTACAAGCATGACTTTGCCAATTCTATGTTTGCAAACTATATGCAAGTTGTATTCTTCAATCTAGACTTTACATAACCATGTAGCTCGAGCTCTATGTAGGCCAAACTTGGCATTTTGCATTTATGAGCTACATACTTGCATGGTACAACATTTGTAGCAAGCCAAGAAATCAATATGGATTTGTTTTTCCAATTTTAACACTCCTCCTAAGAATAATCTATATTGATTTGAACATGGATCTTGGTATAACTCCAAGATTGGCTCTATGATTGATGAAGGAACTTTTGCTCAAAGCTTTGGTGAGCATATCAGCAATGCAAGATGATGTGTCGATGTGCTCCAAATTGATTTCCTCTCCAATGAGCTTCTCTCTCACGAAGTGATGTGCAACTTCGATATGCTTGCTCCTTGCATGGAATATTGGGATGTTGGCAACGGCTTGGGCTGAAATGTTGTCACACATGATCATAGGTAGATTCTCTTCCAAGATTATCTTTAGTTCCACTAGTAACCTCTTGATCCAAAGCACTTCCTTTGTTGTTGTAGTGAGTGCCTTGTACTCAGCTTCACATGATGAGAGTGACACAGTATCTTGCTTTTTGGAAAGCCAAGATATCAAGTTTCCTCCAAGATATATGACATAAGCACTTGTAGATTTTCGATCTGCTCTATCACTTGCAAAATCCGAGCCAGAATAACCAATAATAGAAAGATCTTCACTTTTATACAATAAACCAAAATCAAAAGTTGAAGATATATATTTAAGCACTCTCTTGGCCATTTTCCAATGATAGATAGTAGGATTTTGCATATCCTGGCTCAACTTATGAACACTAAAGCTTATGTCAGGTCTAGTTATTGTGAGCCAAATTAAGGAGCCTATAAGACTTCTAAAAAGTGTGATGTACACGAAAGATCTTTCATCACCTTTGTTAGAATCCTTTACATTTTGCTCCATAGGTGTATCTATACTCTTACAATTCAACATATTGAACTTCTTTAACATTGAAAGAGCATACTTGGATTGACATACAAAAGCTTTATCTTTAAGAAAGTCAATCTCTAATCCTAGAATATAGTGAATTTTTCCAAGATCTTGCATCTTGAACTCTTTTCCAAGTGCAATCTTGGTTTTTTCAACTAATTTGATACTACTTCTTGTCAGAATGATATCATCAACATAAATACGAAGAATGACAATATCTTTATCAAAAAACTTGACATATAAGGAAGGATCATAGCTACTAGGATTAAATCCTAGTGACTCAAGAAAGGTGTCAAGTCAAGAATACCATGACCTTGGAGCTTGCTTCAATCCATATAAACTTTTGAAGAGCAAGCAAACTTTTTCTTTATCATGGATGAACCCAATAGGCTAATCCATATAAATCTCTTCTTCTAGATATCCATTTAGAAATGCATTAGAGACATCTAGTTGAAGAACTTGCCAATTGAAAAAACAAGCAAGAGAAATTATGATTCTAATTGATACCATCTTTGCAACTGGGGCAAAGGTCTCTTCATAATCAAGTCCATAAACTTGAGCAAAACCTTTATCACAAAGACTAGCCTTGTACTTGTTGATTGTGCCATCTTGATTATGCTTGACTCGAAAAACCCACTTGCAACCAATGATGTGCTTGTTGGATGGAAGATCCACAAGCTCCCATGACTTATTGGCCATCAAAGTATCATATTCCTCCTTCATGGCAAGGTACCATTCCTTTGAGTTGAGTGCATCATATACATCCTTCAGCTCCTCATGAGAAATAAAATAGGCATAATTAGTGGAGTTGATTTCCACTTCTTGCCTTTATCTTCATAGGTAAGCCTTCTAGGCTCGAATCTTTCTCTTTGAGATCTCCTTGGTGAAAAGATTTGAGGTGACTCCTCCTCAATTCTCGGCCCCATCTCTCCATGATAATCTTCAAGGGTGATGATTGGAGTATCTTTGTGAGAATCTTTCAACTCGGCCTCCTCAAGAATGTATTTTTGATCTTCATGGAATATAACATCCCTACTCTCAATTGTAGTTGAGGTAGAGGGAACATAGATTCTGTAAGCTTTCTTGTTGGATGCATATCCAACCATGATCCCTTTAATAGAATTAGGATCATCTCTTTTCCTTGTTTCCAAGGGCACATTAACAAAGCAAGCACAACCAAAAACTCTAAGGTGATCTACCTTAGGTTTCTTCTTAAACAAGACTTCAAAAGGTGATTTTCCAGCAAGTGCATTGTGAGGTAATCTATTGCACAATTTATAGCTTCTCCCCAATAATCAATAGGCAAAGAAGCTGCTACTCGAATTGCTTTAGCACATTCACATAAAGATCTGTTTTTCCTCTCAGCTACTCCATTTTGAGATGGAGAATAAGCACAAGAAAACTCTCTCTTTATTCCTTCACCTTCACAGTATTCATGAAACTTGTTGGAGATGTATTCACCTCCTCATCACATCTTAAAGCTTTAACTTTAAAAGAAAACTGTTTCTCAACATAAGCTTTGAAGATTAGGAAGTGATCAAAAACCATTGCCTTTGAAGAAAGTAGATACAACCAAGATATCTAGTAAAGTCATCAATAAAGGTGACAAAACATGTTGCACCACCAATACATTTAGAAGAGGAAAAATGTACATCTGAGTGTATAAGCTCCAAAGGATGAATAGTCTTGATAAAAGACTTCTAATATGGCTTTCTGTGTGACTTTGCAATGGCACAAGCCTCACAAGGCTTGAAATCTTTATAAAGAGATTTTGGAAGACCAATAGACATAGATTTAAAGTTAGGATGACCCAACCTTCTATGCCACAGCTCCTCCTTAGATAACAAAGCAACTTCACAAAGGTTTGCATTCTCATAAGAATTCAACTTAAAAATTCCACCACATCTAGATCCATCAGCAAGGATCTCATCTTTTCTCTTGATAAAACAAGTCTGGAGTTGAACTTTACATCACAACCATTATCAAGCAACTTTTCCACACCAATTAAGTTCTTTGTGAGTTTTGGAATAAAAAGAACATTAGAAAGTGCAAGAACTTTTGAAGAAACAAGTTTCAATGGAATGTTGCCAATTCCTTCTATTGGGCACTCATGATCATTAGCTATGTAAATAGATCTCTTGAGTCCTTTGAAAGGTAAGATTGAGTCAAATGACTCCTTTGAACAGCACATATGTGAAGAGGCTCCATTGTCTATGTACCAAGATCCATCTTTCTTGAAAGGTGATGAAGAAAAACTGGACACCATAAGTGATCCTTCTCCGTCACTGGCAACAAAATCTTCTTCAATCTCATTGGAGGGATTAGCTTGCTTGAGTTGGTTTTTCTTCTTGAAGCAATTAGAGGCATAGTGTCCCTTCTTGCCACAGAAGAAACACTTCACTTTCTTCTTCTTGGTCTTCGAGTTAGAAGGATGAGATGTATCATCCTCTTCACCATCTTTGTCTCGATCTTTGGCTTTGTCTTTGTTGGATGATGGAGAGAACTGGTTCTTACTCCTTCCTTTCTGCTTGCCTTTGACAAAGAGGGCTTTGTCACTTCCCCCATGTTCAAGTTTGTTCATCCTGGAGAGTTTATAGCTTTGTCTAGATTCTTCAGAAATAAGAATTCCTTGGAGAGTTTCTAGATTAGGCAACTCCTCTTTGATAGCAAAAGGCTGAACAAGATTATCATAGTCATCTCTCAAGCCATTTAGTATGAGTTGAACTAGCTCATCTTGGTTAATAGTAACACCAACACAGGAAAGCTCTCTATGTAAATCTTAACTCTCAGAACATAATTAGATGCACTCTCTTCACTTCTTTGGAAACTTTGGAAAATCTGATTCCTAAGAGTGAGTATTCTAGAAGTATTCTTTGCTTCATAGACGATCCTTAGTGCATCCCAAGCTTCTTTGGCTATAGTGCAAGATCCTATCTCTCTCAAAATTTCATTAGATACATTCATCTTAATGAAATGTATAGCCATTCTAGCTCTTTTCTTATACTTAAGAATTTCAGCCTGTGCTTGAGGCTCCTCCTCAACACCAAGCACAATATCCATAACATCCTAGGGTATCAAGATAGACTCCATTATGAACTTCCAAATTGAGTAATTAGAAGTGTTTAGTCTTTCACTGGCTTCTAGAAGATATCCTCCCTGAGATGCCATTTTAATGAAGACTTCTTAGTTATTGGACTGAGATATGTTTGAGCTTGTTCCAATTAGACTTCAAGTTGTTGCTCTCTGTTCCAATTAGACTCTATTTTCAAGGATATACTACCTTCCTATGTGAAACACTTGCAGCTGTATTTGAGATGACTCTCAAATATTCCACAAAGCAAGTTATCTAGATCAGACACACAAAGTGGATTGAGACACTTTGGCTAGTTTGAATCCTACTTTTGGCACGTGTGAAATGCATCAAAAGAAAACACAATTGACTCTCAAAAGGCTCAAAAGGTCTTCATTACTTCAAACTCAATCTTAATCTTCAGTTTCTTGTGTAGGATGCTCAAAGCAAGTTGTATTCTTCAATCTAGACTTTACATAACCATGTAGCTCGAGTTCTATGTAGGCCAAAATTGGCATTTTGGATTTATGAGCTACATACTTGCATGGTACAACATTTGTAGCAAGCGAAGAAATCAATATGGATTTGTTTCTCCAATTTTAACAGAAGGCGCCGTGGAAGAAGCTTGGCACAGTAAGTTCGACTCTTCGGTTGTCTTCATCCGTTTCAAATACACTGATTATCATAATGAAGTTCTTAAGTGCCATGTATGGCTTAAAGGCAGTAATGTTTTCATTTATGAGGATCTAACTGCCTTAAAGTGGAAGGAACAGAAGCAGCTCATTGAGAAAGCAAATGTGATAAGAAAAAGGGTTATTCTCCGGGATGACATTTTCTGGATCTGGAACTGATCACTTAGTGACGCCTCCTACATGAGAGCCTTTTAGTCAAGAGAGAATTTTTGCCTTTCATTGATGCTTGTTAGAGATTTTTCAGAGTTAGGTTGAGAGTTAGAGCACTGAAGAGATATTTTTCTCTTAGTTAGTTTGATTTTAGTTATTGCGTTTTGACGGCATTGCTCCGTTTCATTGGTGCCATCCATTTTGATGTACTTGTTCGTCTTATATGCCACTGTCTCCTTCCAAGTTACTACCTTATTGGGCACTATAAGTACATGCTGTTCTCAACCATTTTTGCTTTACAACACCGGTGAAGAACTCTGCTCCTCTGATACTTGTTGAAAGTGCGCCCTACCTACATACGGATCAACGATCTGATAGCTTACGGTATGTATTTGCTTCTCTCTTACATTACGTTTACATTTACTCTACTTTTCGAAGGATGCTGCTGTAATAATGATCGGATTTGATATGCCATTCATCTTTCTAAACCAGGGTAAGTTTGTGATAGGGCAACAAGATTGAGGTCCAGCGATGGACAGTTTCAAAGTATGTGATAATTCTCTGAAATCACAGGTGATAGTAATGATGTAACCACGATTTTTCCATGCTTTTTGCTTACTCCTTATGGCTCAATGAGCAGCGATGGAGGGCTGCCTCACTCCTACACATGCTTCACACTTTTCTTTGAGTAGGAATGAGCGCTGTCCAACGATGGATAGATCACTGATAATTGCTCATATGAAGAAGATGTATCAATAATGCTTTATGCTTTCCAGCGATGGATTGCATTGGCATGACAAACTCACGTTTAAACACCGAATCTACACATAGAGACCCTGCTGTTCCAACGATGGACATGAGGATGGTCTCCTCTTCAGTTGATAATACTATATACTCATGCATGGCTAACTGTCCAGCGATGGACCATGAACTTGTGCTATCTGTTCATAGAATTTTTCACTTCTTTAGCCTCCTCCAACTAGCGATGGAAGGATGGACACATGCATGCATAACTCTTACTTATGTGCTCTCTTTATAAATATTCGTAGATTCTGTGATCTCATAGTATGAAGCTAATGATATCTCAGGCTATAGCTTTCTCATACTGCTCCAGCTTCGTCAGAATACTTGGCTCTTTCCTGAACCGACTACTCATTACTGAAAGGTATGGAACCAACTGGATCTCTGCGTTGTAAGTTAACTTACATAATCAAAAGATGTCGTGTAAAGCACTTTCTGCATAACTTTTCAAAGCAATACGCTCACTTCACGGTTTCTTGGCTTTCTTATGAGTAAGAACTCAGTCGGGTTAAAAAATATTATGGCTGCCTCTCAAGAAGCTACGTCTACAACTATTTAGATACACCTTTCGAGTTTAAATTTACTCTTCACAACTTTGGTAAGCATGGTGGTTTTGGTTCCATAAAAACTATGATAGACATTCACTCTACATAAGTTTATTCTTTCATTTCGCTTTTCTTTCCACTTTTCGACTTCCCTTGTTTGAAAGTAAGTAACGACATAAGACCACACGTGACATACCTTACGTCATAAGGGTCACTTGGGTCAGTATAGCATGGGTTTGCTCTGATACCAGCACACGTGTTCACACCAAGTCTTTTGGCTAAATAAAACTCCTAACGGTTTAAACATTTTATACTCCTCTTTGATTAAAACAAACTAATACGGACCAATTGACCGTAAGCTGATCAGTATAGCACTCGCCCTGATACGGTGATATAACGGCTTGGCCTATCGCTAAGACATTGTATGTTTGGGAATAATGGACTATGTTTTAAAATGCTATTCAAAGCTGTTAAGTAGTATAACTTCTTTTGGACATGAATAACAATTGTCGTTCAGCTATGACACCTGTCTTCCTCACTAAACTAACTTGAGAGGTTTTGTTTTGTGGGATGGTGGCAGGTATGAGCTGGACATCTTGAAAGTGGTTATGCTTTATGGTATTTTCTAGTACTGTATTTTATTGTTCAGTTGTACTTTACCTTGTTGGATTATGAATAAAGGCTTTAAAGAGCTTTAGTCTTGCTTTGTCAAGAGGAACTAAATGGTGTCTTGTAACTCTCTCTCTCTCTCTCTCTCTCTCTCTCTCTCTCTCTCTCTCTCTCTCTCTCTCTCTCTCTCTCTCTCTCTCTCTCTCTCTCTCTCTCTCTCTCTCTCTCTCTCTCTCTCTCTCTCTCTCTCTCTCTCTCTCATAAATGCTATTTGTTCATGATACTCCTTTTGCTACCTTCGAACAAGGTTAACAAATTTTTTTTTAACCCCTACCAAGCAAATACCAACCCAAGTAGTGACACACATATAACCAAAACCAAGCAAATACCAACCCCACACATATAACCATAATCTTCTTAAAAGTTTTTTAAAACAAAGAGGTGGGTTATTGGGACACACAGTGACTTGCCCTACAAGTTTGTGATGAACTGAAAAGATTTGTCCTTCCTCAATGCTTTGATTAATTCAACTATGGGCATCATAGAGTGCCTTGTTGTAGCTTGAAGAAACTATAAAGGAGTGAACAGAATAGCAATGGACTCCGCCTCTCTCTTATGCCTTTTCCTTCCTCTCTCTTTTGAATGCAATTTGTTGTGCTCATTCACGGCCCACAATGGAATGTTGGTCCGCAAGAAAGTAATTCAAGAGTTGGAGCTTTGTTATAAAAGATATATTTCAATATAAAATTGGTGTCATGTGCCAAACCCAATCAAATAGCAATAGGAAAGAAATTAAAACTACAATAAAGAGAAATACATAGCACTTGTGTTGATATAGCCATAAAATGCAAATCACAAATAGAGCTCCAAGGAATCGGTAAATAGAAGTGAAGGGATGAATTCAACAAATCAATACAAAATAGTGATGAGATTCATGTGAATTGGGTGCATCAGCCTAGCAACCCTTTTTCCCAAGGCTCACATTCACAAAGAGGAGGCTAAGCTATAAAGACCCAAAGGGATAACCCTTAAGATGAGGAAAGGAGAACATACTAAGAGAGACTATGGAGCCAAACCCCCCAAGCCATGCCAAAGTAGACCTTTATTTGTATGAATTGAAGTACTGAGAGCCTGACTAGAGGCAGAAAAACAATGACTTAATTTATACAAGTATCCATGCCTCTCTCCGAGTGCTAGGATCTTGCCAATCCTATCAACTACTTTACACTGATCACATTCAAACTCTACTCTATGTCCTAAATCTGTGATTCTGAGAGCAGATTTGTAGATAAATTTGGTACATATAGGAGTTTAGAGAGTAGCTTAGATTGATCATTTGAAAAGTTTAATCTTACAATGCCTTTATCTTTGATAGCTTGTGTGCTATTGTCACCAAGGTGAACGAACTTCTGGGTACTGTAAGGTGTATAGGACTCGAAACAACCAATGAGGCTAGTCATGTGCTGAGTGGCTCCGGAATCCAAGAACCAAGAACTGTCGCTAGATGCTTGTTGATGGTTGGTCATGAAGGCATCATGATCTGCTTCTTGAATAGGCTGTGGAGCTTCTGCAGCTGCATTTGCCATTTGATTCAACTGTCCCTTGCTATTGTTCTTCTCTTGAAGTATTCGACAGTCTTGAATTTCATGGCTGTTTCGTTTGTAGTATTTGCAGAACAACTTCTTCTTTGTTTGCGGATTCGACCGTTCCTTGTGCTGAGCTGGTTTCTGGTTTGGCTTTGATTGCTTCGGGCCTTTCTTCTTCTTCTGCTTTGTCGTGCTCTTGTTGGTGTACAAGGCGTGAGAATCAGCTGAGGAACTCGAGGTTTCGTTCCTTCGCGTGTCTTCCTGCGACAACATAGTAATGACTCTAGAAAGAGTCAATTCTGGATGAGTCGTGGTGAACATCACCCAGCTGTCGTAAGAACTTGGCAAGCTTGTAAGCAGTTGCATCACTGCATCTTGATCGTCTATGAAAGATCCGGCAGCAGCCATTTGTCTTAGCAGGTTCTTGAATTGATTAATGTGATTCTGTAGAGAATCACCATTCGTCATCTTGAGGGAGTGAAATTTCTTCCTGAGATGTAGCTTAGAAGGTATATCTCGCACTTCGTATAGTGTGCTCAAGATGTCCCAGACTTCTTTTGATGTCTGAGCCTTGGATACATGGCCGATCTGGGTATCCGTGATGTTGAGGATGATCAGTGCGAAAGCTTTTCCATCCTTCAGCTTCCATCTAACAATCGCCACATCGTCCGCTTCGGGTTTCCCTTCTGCACCTGTAACAACGTCGAACAATTCTTTTGCCATTAGTACAGTTTTCATCTTAAATTTCCACAAATGGTAATTGGCTCCATCAAGCTTGTCCATGATAGGACTGGCTTTCCCTTGGGAATCCATGTGGAAGAATTAGTCTAAGTGATAGGAGAAACTATCAGTGACTTAAGTATGAAAATATGATATTTACAGAACAAGAAAGCAATTACTCTATCGGCTAGTAGAGTCTTGTACTATGGAAGCTTATCAAGCTATGAAAATAGCTTTGGTACCATGTTGGAGAGAGAGAGAGAGAGAGAGAGAGAGAGAGAGAGAGAGAGAGAGAGAGAGAGAGAGAGAGAGAGAGAGAGAGAGACAGAGAGGCGGAGAATAAATGACGAACACGAACGAGAAACGAACTTGAACAAGAAACGAACGAGAAGCGAACTCAAACAGAAAATGTTCGTGCGCAGCGGAATGAATTATTTGACTCTCTCCGTAAGCATGACTACACCTATCAGAATGAAGAGAACTTTAGTGATAGAAATCACAGTCATTCTAGATTACGTAGCCAAACATTTAATGGATGAAGCGCTAGATGAATAATTTGTCGCAAATTGTTCGTGAAAGACAAGACTAGAAGTTGATCGTCTATTACTAGAAAGAGCAACTAGAAAGATCAGACAAAATGAAGAACAAGCATAGCAATATTAACACAGATCTGAATGCAGAACAAAGAGCTGTATCAGATCAAGTATATCATGTATACAAGTTAATAATGCGACATAGCACAATACAATAGCGGACGAAACCGCGTGCCCTACGAAGCTTATTTTGTCTGTAATGAGGAATGAAACCTCTTCTCTTAGTCTCTTCTTCTCTCGCTTCTCATCTAACACTCTCTATTTTGAATACACAAATGGTATCCAATATATATACATAATATTACAGGTGTGAAAATGTGAAAGTACAAAGTGGATGTGCTGTCTATAGGAGATCGTGGGTGGCTGCAATCGTTGTCCAATCTATTAGCGCAACTGCATGGAGTGAGCATAAAAAAGCTACGACGTCAACTAGTGCTGAAGTGAACATTGGCGATGATGCGAAAAGTGGGTCACTCTTACGAATGGCCTTAGGATAAGATTTATAGGGTGCCTTAGCTTTTAGGGCACCTTCGGCATTCTGTAGGATAGTGTCCCCTTTTTGCCTGTCACCATAAACTGTGTAAAAACAAAGTGTTCGCGATTCTTTTGCCTTTTATTCGTCTGTGCGAATTTGCGTGTAAATATGCAGGCTGCGTGACAACGTATTGTAAATATGCAGCAAGAATGGAGGCAGATTAAAAAAATGGGATTTAGGAGAGTAGGAGTAATTCCAACACTAATCAACAATTTTTCTTTCTTCTTCTTGATGTTGTCCTTTAATTTCGACAGCCTTTCAAACATCCTCCCTGATATGTTTGTGACTCTCTGATTCATCGCCTCCACCTCAGGCATATATTCTAGAGTGGAAAAAACAGCGTGGGACACACTATCCTCACCTCCGAACTTGCTGGAGAATTCCCTCTTGACTCCAACTCTTGACTGCCCACTCTGAGGGGGACCGTTAGCCCTGCTCCAATTTTCAAGTTTTTTTCTGAATGCCATCCTTTTTGCTGCTGCATATTGCAATTACATTCTCCCCAAATCTAACCCATGCTATCTTGCAATAGGCAGTGTCCAACTTTGTGGCCTTGCATCGCTCAAATGCATAACATCTGGCGAATTTGACTATGATTTCGCCGCATGAGAGGGGAGCCTGGTACACCTTGTGGAACAGCAGATGACAGTCATCCACAAATTGTGGATGCAGTTGGTTAAGATATATCTTAACGTTTTTTCTATATTTCTGCCTGAAGACCGTTAACCATTGACTGTCTGGTAAATCAATGTCTAGAAGGTCTTTTGCAAGTTTGCTCTCTAGGTTGAAGCCATACTCTTCATGAAGCAGCAAAAAGATAACAATGAAGTGATAATAGAGAGCAACGAAAGTAATGAACTGATCTAGTAGAAAGCAACAATAGCAGAAAGTAACGATAGCGATGAATTGATAGCAGAAAGGAATGATAACAATGAACCGATCTAGCAGAAAGCAATATAGCAATGAACTGATAGCATAAAAAAATGATAGCAATGAACTGATAGCAAAAAACAACGATAGCAATGAACTGATCATTTGGAGGGCAACACATTTATTATCCAAATTCAAATTAGATAAAGTAGGCCCATCATTAGTAGGCTCACAATTGTGCATTAACTCGTGGCACCTATCAAGCTCCAAAAAGTGAGAAATGTACTACCATAAGTATTGTACTGGGAATATGAATTATGAATAATAAAATCCCCAAAAATTTACATGTACTACCAAAAGTTACTATGAAAAATGGGTTCTTTTTTTGTACCACCAAACCATGCTTTTAGCCTAATAATGATACTCATTTTGAACATGCACTATTATGCAAGAATTTGGCTATTAAGCACTTGAGGAGCACTAATGGCTACATGTAGGTGATTGTTTGTATGGCAATCGATTGAAAGATGCTAATAATGAAATAAATTGGTTACTTCTCATTTATATATTAATGGGGTAGATAAAGCACAACACAATCCTTGTTTTATTTGTATTCAACTTGTCAAAAGTCTTATCTTATTAAAATTATCTAGTTCGGATTTTGCACCTTATCCAGGTGAAAATAATAATTCAGTTGAGACCTCTATGAGCACGGTAAAGAATTCCTTCATTAATGCAATACCAGACCGCTTACATGATAAAGAAGTACTTCCATTTATATTATGTACGTTTAAAGCCCACAAGAATTAAAATCGTATTTGTGTGAAAAAAAAGACTTATTTGCTTCGACAATCCAATTTGAAGTGGTCCAGGCCAAAAAATCTTGATTCCCAAGTACCACCCAACATTTCTGCATGATAATATAATCTGGCGATTGGCCACTGGTCGTGGACTTTATCTGATGCCATGGGAACATTCGGATTGAATGCCAAAAGAGGTAGACAATCATCCCATCTAGTAGTAGTGGATGCCAACTTGGACAAATCATTGGCAAATATTGCCGATTGTCATGCAGCTGGATCTGGCAAATTTCAGTACTCAACACTATAAAACTGAAGTGCTATGTTAAAATCAACCAATATTTGCCAATTGTAGATCTGGTGAATGATGGGCCAATTTGGGGTGTGGATGCTGATTTGATCCAATGGCACGCCCAAATCTTTCCACTTATTGCGTCACGGCATCGGTAAATAATAAGAATCTACTCACAATTGGCGAGGGCTAGCAATGTAGATGGTAATGGAATCTGGAGCTTTCTTGAAAACTATTTTCTGCCAAGTCGACTGCTCTCTCAATGTTGGTAGTTTATCCAATATTTCTCTGTCTCTATCTCAGAGGTCTTGAACTTGACAATTCATCCACCCCTCAAGGACATATGCGGATGTTGATGCAAATTTTTTTGGATCTGGTCCTCGATGGTGATCGCAAAATTTTGGTCCCTGATAAAGATGGATCGGCTTCAGTAGCTTGGAGATCCGTTGTATTTACAATTTTTGCTCCATCGAATCCTGTATTCATGCCTCCCTAATCTTGGTGTTGAGGCAAAAATTGCGACATCACAAGAACTTGAATCTGAGGCTCAACTTCCAACACTTCAGCGGCTGTCTTTTCGTAATCCTTAATGATTGCCTTTGCCTTGCCAATTTTAGTGGTGGCCGTACGTTTGAGTTTGTTGAATTTTTTTTGAAATCTTGCTAGTGAAGTATGGAAGGTTTCAACTTTCCTGAAGAAGTATCTGATTTTGTTCGGTGTGACTCGGCGATCAGGCACTTGTGTTTGCAAATAAGAATCATGTTCAAGGGTGGTCACATCCAATTCACCTTGAAGACGTTCGCGTTCAAGCTCTGCTAGGTCTAGTTGTCCTACCAATAGCAACACTTGTTGTTTTGAGTCCTGGACAACTTTGTCCACTTAGTCTTGCGCCGTCATTAGTGAATTTTGAAGGCTAGCCACATAGTCTTCGAGGCGTTGAGCAGATTTGGTGGCCTTCTTCAATTCAGCTTGTGAGATGGCTTGGCAACTGTGATTGGAATGGTAGATCCAATGGTCACAGACCGACCCTGTGAGGAAGCAGAGGCTAGGGATGCATCAGTGGATTGAAGGATGGGTAGTTAAGTGCGAATTCTAACAGGGGGTGGAAGTGTAGCGGTGGTTTACTCGACTCTTGTTGAGAGGATTCAACTGGTGCTTTTTCATATATCGAAAGCAAAAAATCCATACTGAAGCCATGGATTTTATTATCAAGGTGGGAGACGGGTAGGAGAGATAATAACTGACCAGCAGCAAACTACTATTTGGTATTGCTCTTGATAGCTCGTTTGAGCTCTCCAAACACAGTTTTGAACCAATTATATGGTTCCAGAGGTGCTTTAACTAATTTGGCATGAGATTCAACTATCCTATGCAATATCTGGGAAGAGATGCGCTCTTTTCTGAGGTTTCCAACCATCAGGAAGTTATTGAGGAGCTGGGCTGATGGCAGGATCTCTAATAGCCTCTAACAGATAGCCGTCATTTGTCCAGTATAGGGCATTGGTGGTATCAATATATGGCTTAATGGCTTGTTTGGCCTGTTTGTGGTTTGGTGAGGCTTGAGTGCGACTTTAGTTACGCGCACGTTGTGTGTGGCTCCTTGAAAAGCAATATAAAATTTGGATTTCTCCTCCTTCCATGTACTGAAGCCAAGAGTGATAAAATCCATGTTAATTCATCCCGAGAAGGCCCTTTCATGAATACCCATTGCAGTGAGTAGAGGCTCCGCAAGGGTCATCCACTTACTGACCATGCTTGTGCTAGGAAGTATCATGATGTCCGTTGCAGATGGGACATCATGATGGATGGTGTATCGAGACGTATCGATAGAAGACATGATGGAACAAGGTCAGAAACTGGAAGTAACAGTAAAAAGAGTGTATAGAAAGCTGGTAGTAAAGTATTGAAAGTTCTGGTCGCTGAAAAAATTGGCAAGAGCTTCGCTAGCACAAGTGAGAAATGAATTCAAATTCTGCCCTTTTATAGACTGATTTGGAGGGTCCATTGGACAATGTATTGGTTGTTCAGTTCTGGACAAAAATTTGCAAGCATGTGCAGTACTATGAAAATAGATTGTAGAAATGTCGGCGAAGGTTTTGAAGATCTGGTGAAGGTTCATCCTTCGCCTTGGTACTGTCATAAATGCAAATTTTGATGATCTGACTCTTGCCCAACCTAATTTTGGCATTCTGAATCCATTTGTCAGGTCGGCGAAGGTTAATAAGGACTGTAGGATGCTCGACGAAGGTTTCCAAAATGGTAAGTCTCTGAATATTTGCCTAACTTTAAAACATGTATTATCTCTGGGAAAGAACATTCGCCCAATTCAATATAGGTATATCTGAGGTGGACGTATAACTTGAAAGTTCAACAAAGATTTCCAATACTATATGTGCAAAATATGACCGAAATAGTGATTTTTTAAGTCATTTTCCATTAAAAATTATCTTCTGAAAATACTTTCCTTTCTTTTTTTTCACTTTGATGACTTTTTTTCACTTTTGATCATCTTTTTCTTTTCTTTTTTAAAAAAAAAATTTACTCAAGTAATCAAAACAAGAAAACTATGAAACAATCAAAGTAAAACTTGACATTTGTTGAATCATTTTGGTTGAACTGGCTGATCTGGCTGCCAAAACTTCCGTAATCGGCTGCCATTCATCGGAGTGTCCAATTTTTTTCCATCCAAATGTTCTAAAATGATCGCCCCATAGTCCAAGATTTCTTTCACTCTGTATGGACCTTCACCTATGAACTTCAATTTACCCTTAATCAGTTTCATCTTATACATTAGTGCTAGATCTCCTTCCTTCAGATCTTTTTTGTGTAGTCGACGATTGTGCCATGCCTTGTGATGGGCTTTCTCTGCTGCTATGCATGAACTGCCATCAATCTGGTCTCACAAAGTTTTTGTAAAGCCTCATGACACATCTGGAAAGATTTCACATCATCCAACCATTCTGTTGCTGCTATGCGTAGAGATGGTATCAAAATGCTATATGTACAGTGTTTCTTCATAATAGACTTAACTTTTGTTGTGCCATCTTTGAGAGCTTGTGAGCAGTGGCTATGGTGATTGTGTGATGTGATCTGCATACTGCACTAGATTCTATCAGAATTTCAACTAGCACAGCCAATAGAAATGTTCTATCCATTGTCTGACTTTTTGAATGAAGACTGCTTTCCACCCACCCAAGCAGTCATTGTTTCAGATTTGCTAGAACCAATCCCTGAAAGCTTTATTACTGAATCTGAGGAGGAAGAAGAATTTCCAACCATTCTTGCTTCCTTGCTCTCAACCTACTTTGTAAATTCTCTACCTGAGGAGGAAGTTGTATTTGATTCCAGTCTATGTGCCATTGCTATACATCTTCTCTGTGTATTTGAAGGACTATTTCCCATCTTCGAAGATGGAATCGGGACTGTTGAAGAAATATCTGAGGTAATAGAGGCTCAAGCATTGCAGTCTACATTTTTCTCTGAGAAAAAAAATCAGTGCTATGCAAATTCTAAGCAACTTGCTGCTTTGTTTCCTCATGAAGGCTATTTATTCCACCTATGGAGGAGGGCCTATTTTCTCTGTCAATCTAATCTGAAGGCAATAACTCCAAGTGCAAGTTGTACTTTGTCCAAATATTTAGAAGAAACAAGGAAGAAGAAAGCAGACATAATTTATCTACTATTATATCAGTATTTTCAATCGCCATAAAGAGCAAAAATTTCCTTTTCATTTTTTTTTTTCATTTATTGTAGCTTTGTAAATTTATTTTTAGTTTGTCAAATTTGTTAAGTTCTTGTAATGTGCAAGTTGAAGATTCTACGTCATGGCAATAAAATTCTGGTTTTCCGTAAGCAAATTTCTATCTTCCAGAATTCGGTTTTTGTTTTGACTTTTTGTCTTAACTTGTTTTGGTTCTATGTGTTTATTCATAGAATTTTCAGCTATACCCAAAGGTCTTAACATAGGGCAAAAGTGCTCACATAGGTCTGTTAGTGAATGAATTTTTTTCATTGCTGAATCATTGGAGGCATTGGCTGCTGATTGTTTTTAATTTGTCAAAATGATGTTGTCCAAGAGGGAGACAAGTGCTGAAGTCTTATTGTTCTATAAAGATGCCAGTTGCAGATTTATTTTACTCTACTGGATGCTGCTCGTAATTCAAGACTGAGTTTTCTACTTGAAGACATTGGTCTCTATAAATATTTAGAAGGAACTAAGGCAACATAATATGTTGTTATGTTCATTTTCCATTATCCACAGTTTCCTCTATTATTCAAAGATATGGGACGGGCTGATTTCTCTATGGTTGAAGTTCTTATAAAGAATTGATGCTGAAGCAATGGATTTGCTACTGAGACAGAATCTATCTAATGCTGCTTACTATCTTTCGGCTGCTGAATTTTTTGAAGAGGCTTATTGCTCATATTTATTACTTTGTGGTGTCTACTGTCCACATATTCAAGTGCTGCTATGAGTGATGTTATGGTTGTAGACCTTTATTTGTATGAATTGAATAGAATTGGATAAAAATTGGCCTCATAAATGATAATCGAGAAACGCCAACATACAATAACAAAGAACGAGAAACATAAGGAACCGAGAAAAAAAAATCATGAACAAAGTGTGGGTGAACAAAAGATGTACTGCAAGGTAGACATGATGTAACATGTGGAAATCAAACAATCGAACATGCATTAACAAAGGAGATATCAACAAAAGGCAAACATATGGAAATTTGAACGTGAACATACAGGGAACCAAGCCACAACAATGGGAAATCAAAAAGGAAAACGAGGACATGTAATGCCTACAACTGTAAAACAGGAATGCTCCCATGACTCATTCGTAGACACATATCTGCTCATCTGCAGCCATGTGCTTCATCTGGAAATACATATAGATGTCTTAGCAATTGCTTATCTGTCACTTTTTGACACATGAAATAGGGTATCATGCCTGTTTCAATCATGAAAGAAAGTACCAGTCTATGATGAGCATATGCCTGGTTATCATCTCCAGAGGTAGTTATATAATGGGCAATAGTGGTAGTGATGGACTGCGTAGATAGAAACACAGATATATGAATTTGATACTGTGGGGAATTCTGGGATGAAACAGATGAGATACTGGTACAATCAATGATACTGATGGTTTGAGAATCTATTTAAAAGACTTTATATGTAAAATAGTAGATCGTTATAGAGCTAAGAGAGAGAACAGCTAGCCGCTTAGGACTACCATAATTACTTGGAAACAGATAGCAACTATTAGCCATGATCAATTTATGATTACATAACATTAGCGAGACTGGACAACTGGAAAATATGTGACACCATTAGATTTTGACACTGTTTAAGTGTTAAAAGAGTGAGTATTTGGCTTGGTTGTTCAAGCTTTATACTGACATGGAGAAGACAGGAAACTGATTGCTGCTAATAAAGTGAGAGAATCAATGATTGCTTCTCAAGCAACTAAACAAAGCTGGTGACTTAAGCTTTCTGTCCTTGGTATATTTGAAATACTTGTAAATGTATAAACCCCCTCATATGAGTTTTGTGAATCCATCTCACCATAAATTAATGCCCTGGGCTATCGTAATGACGAGTATTTCTTATCGAATATCAACCACAACAGAACTCCATACGGATACTTGGAGAGGAGCTGGTCATGAGATAACTACTTATCCACACATGTTTAAACAACGAAGTTTATTCATGGTAATTGAAAGTTCAAATGAGCCTTTCACTTTTGAATACTTGATATACTGCCCAAAAGAGGACCAAGAGTGACTGATGTTCCTGGATCGGAGATTCAACATGGGGACCCTGCTGATAACAAAAGAGTACGATAGAAAAGGTGGAAGAAGGATAAGTACCTGGAGGCTAAATGAGAAACCAAAAGGTGGTGGCTCGCATTTCTTATATGCTGCAACTATTAGGCACCAAGACAGATCCAGGTCTAATCAACTAATTTAAGGTTCAACTACATAATTAGTCCAAAATGGCTTGTTATTCGAAGTAAATGCCATACAAACTCATTTAGATACCTCTCAGACCCTTTGAGGTTTTCTTCCAAAACCCCCCCAAATATAGACTGCTGTTAGGTTTAGAACACTTTTTAAAACTATCCTCCTTCATCAGTCCTGCTTTGGGGACATGAAATTACACTGTAAAATATTCAATGCACAGAACTAGTACTTTTGTTTAGAGCATATCTAGTTTCAAATGAAGAAATATTGAATGCTTGAACGACTAAATATGTTCTTATAGCTAACGCATAAGACTTTGAGATAGTCAACTCAACAAAAGGAGCTTATTTGGAAGAAAGTAGAACATCATAGATTACAGATGGCCTTGTCATATAGTAACTTGACTACAAGAATCCTTTAAAGATCATTGTGAAATTTGAGTTTGATATGAATCTATAAGAAAGTTATTATCCAATTTTGTTAAAAGTGCAAGATGAAAAACAAAGTACAAGAATTGAGGTTTTCAGATGATGGGTCTTCTCTCTCTCTCTCTCTCTCTCTCTCTCTCTCTCTCTCTCTCTCTCTCTCTCTCTCTCTCTCTCTCTCTCTCTCTCAATGCATTATTTTACTCCATTAGCAGGGGGCAAAACATTTGTTCTCAATATAATTGGAAATTTCGGGTAATTGTAGCACTATTGAACTTTGGTTTGATCTTAATCTCTAGAAAATAATGCACAAGCAAGAAGTCCTTTTCAAGGAGGTTTTTGCTTTTAGTTTAAATCCTATGACTAAGCCCTTTGTTCAAATTGACAGTAGTTGTGAAAGGAGTAGAAAAAATCCCGGTGCCTTTTTGGTAGCTCTAGACACTCTATTTTCCAAACTACGGCACAGCTGTTAATGTTTAAATGTCTGAAAGATTTCTTTGGTTTCTTGAACAGCAAGCAGGTCAGCTGGCGCACAAGATGCATGGTTTTCTTTGACTGGTCAAAGAGATTAATTTTTGGAAGGGACTCGACACGAATGTGAAAGCCACGATGGACCCTTCAAAATGCTTGTATCTCCAGTAATACAAACTCTAAAAAGTCCTTACCATTTTGGAGCTGCTTGTTCCTGGCAATCCTGAATTGTTTGCACACTGATATTTTATAGCTTTTGGCGAAATTTCATAGCTTTCACTTTGCTTGAGATGGCACTTGAGATGGTTTGAAAGGTTTTAATAACAGCTTGCAAGCTCTTTAATGGATCCAAGCTTTATTCTTTTCTTTTTTCTGGTGAAAAAGAGTAGGAAACGTAAGCAGGGGTTGATCGATCAACCATGTTATTGTTGGAATATTTCTTGTGTATTGGTCCTTCCGCTTCAAAAATTATACTGAAGTTTTTAGTTTCTAAAGAAGAGGATATGATTCAGCTGGCAATCTAATCTTTTTTTGCATATATCAAAATACTAATTTTCACTGTCAAGGCATAGGTGACAATATCTTGTCATGTGAAAATGATGATAGTATCTTTATCAAATGCATGTCGTGCTTGCAAGGTATCTTAGTAATTATCCTATATATGCATAATGTAAAGCTCATAATTGTGCTAAATTGAATTCGACCTGACAAATAGATCATGAAAGTCTCTATTTTTGTTAGCGTAATATTCTTGAAAATATATTTGAAATATATACAAATACATGACAGTTGAGAAAACAGGTGTTATAACTTCATAAGAATAATGCTTGTTCTTCGTTTTGTGATGACTTGATAACCCAATCATACAATATGTTTGCATGAAACTTAATCCATCATAGTGGAGAACATTAAACTTACCAAAACTTTATACATGCAACAATAACTTGAAACCATGCTTGTTCTTAGTTTTGTGATGACTTAATAACCCAATCATACAAGATGTTTGCATGAAACTTATCCATCATAGTGGAGAACATTGAACTTACCAAAACTTTATACATGCAACAATAACTTGAAACCAAATGCCATTATAAAGATGAGTTTAAATTCAAAAGAAAGGCAAAAAGAAAAGCAATGTCAAAGAGGAAGGGTGTGATGATGATATTGGACAACCATTAAAAAGGCCAATAGAAGAAAATATACTAGGACTATTGGTTGAGAATCATAAAAAGAGTACTTTGACAAAGACATTGTAGGATGGAAATGATGAACTGGTCAAGAAGCAAAGAAATCTCCAAGGGTGGTTTCACTTGCAAGGGGGTCAAGTGGAGAGGCCCAAAATACTCTTTGTTCATTGGTTGAGGCCATTTCAAGTTGCCTGCCCTCATTTTGGATGGTTAAATTTACTCTTACGTGGCATGTTATGCGGTAATAATGAATGCTAACACTTGACAAGGGATGGCCCATGCATATTCACTTATCCCTAAGCAAGTGGTGGGAGCATGGGCACATACTCAGCGCCTACTATTCAAATTTCAAATCCATTCGACTTGCACTTATACATCCAACAAGTCATACTACTACTTTCTTTTTTTCTTTTTTTTTGGGGAGGGGGTGGTTAAGTCTATTTTTTGAAATGCACTTATCCCTTTTGTCAGAAAGCCACTCCTATATATCTTTATTTGTGTTTTTTAAAGATGAAATAGAACAAACTAGCAAAAGACCAAGTAGGAAAATCATCAACTACATGGACCACAATCATATGTGGTGTCAAAGGCAAGAGACCCAATGGGGAAATGTATCAACTACATGGACCATGTGGTGTAGTAGCAAATTAAGGTGATAAAACTAGATGTAAAAGACACAAAATGCGTTAAGAAAATGTGCATAAGATTTGCTAGGATTACCAATAAGCTTAACAAATATAAAGAAACAACATGGACAAAAATCACATATGATTCATCGGGACACTACATTTAGAAAGGTCCAAGGATCAAATGAAAGTCAATGTGTTTATCTCAATTTCATAAATGAAGTCAGCTTCAAGTAGTCTTTGCAGCTCTTTCTTTATAAGATCCGTAACGATTAGATTACAGCGATAAAATCTTGTGACCTTTGGAACTGCATCAGGCATTAAGGGTCTCGTATGCTCAATAATTGAGGTAGGAATCCCTTTGAGATCCTTGTATGTCCAAGCAAAACAATCTTGATATTTGATCAATAACTTTCTTAACGCTTGAAATTGTTTGGAAGTAAGTTGCCCTCCAACTTGAATAATCTTTTCTGGATCTCCTGGTTCAGCAAGATTCATTGGCTCTATCATAAACCTCCTTAGTTTCTAGTTCTTTTTCTTCAGGTTCATGATGAGCTTTTGGTAACATAATCACCACATCATCCAAAGTATAGCATTTGAAATACTCAGGCATATCATGGTGGACTTTGTCTGATTGTTCTTTTTCAAAAGGGTTGATCTTTGATCTCCATTTAGCTTTCTTGGGGCAGGAATAGATCTCGGAGGCGATGACCTTCTAGATGATGTGCTCTTCTCTAAAGGTGACTACTTCCTTGCTTGTGATTTCCTACGAGAATTCTGACTTGAAGTATCATCCTTGACCTTCCCTTTTCCTTTGTCCAATAAGGGTGGTAGATTCTTAGAATCAACCGGTGAGATGATTTTTCCCATTTCAGGACCGTATTATAGTGTTGCTTAGCTTGTTTCTTTGTCATAGGTCCTGCCATCTTGTCCTCGTTCAATATAACTGCTTTTGGCAATTTTATTGTTGTCTCATCCAGAATATCTTGACCTCCATATCTTGTAGGATCCATATGATTGATAATCTGCTCATCCGTAAGTTTTGCCTCTCCATCGTAAGTCAAAGCATGACTAATATGTAGTAGATCATCTTCAATCGGATGTGGAATTGGGTCAGTTGATATCCAAGCTAGGTTCATTATATTTAATGGAAAAGTGATCGGCATGTGTTCGATCAAGTAGGAAAATTTCGCATAATTCGGATTAATTATCTTTTTGACACATATAGCCTGCTGTACAATCCTTTGTTGCAAGAGTTTGATTCCAATTGACAGTGTCGATTTAAGAGTCATAATGGACTCCCAGAGACTTCACTTGTCGATCACAAGTATGATCTATTGTTGATGAATCATCATCCCATCTTTGGACTACTAGCTTGATAGTCCAATTGATTGGATCTACTTTGACTGCATGCTCACAATTCTCAAAAGTAATTTTGCTGGTGCTCCAGTTATGAATCACTTGCGCAACTCGTAACCATGGATGTCCCAATAAAACTCGATATATATTTGGTGCGTCAGGTAAGTCCATTACCACAAAAGTAATGACAAACTGTACTCCAACTATTTTGATAGGTACATCTTCAACCATTCCTCTCGGATGGACTGTTGTTTGATCAGCTACTTAATGGCAAAAGTGACAGGCTTCAGCTTGGTAAGTCCCCATTTTGCACATAGCTTGGTTGAAATCAAATTAACTCCTGAACCTCCATCAATGAAAGGATCACTTTCCATTACCCTTTACTGAAAGCATATTGGACCGTCTTGTTGGAAAGGAAACGTACAGTTTTCTGGATGGATTTAGTGGTTACAACCAAGTTAAAATATTACAGATTGCCACAAAACAGCTTTTGCAACAGAATGAGAAACTTATGCTTATAAAGTTATGTCGTTTGGACTGCGTAATGCACCTAGGTCATTTCAAAGAGTGATGCAGTTTGCCTTTAAGGACTACTTGCAGAAATTCTTTGTAATCTACTTGGATGATCTCGGAGTGCATAGTGCAGATACAGACCACTTGGATTGTTTGGAAAAAGTATTTGAATGTTGTCGCAAATACCAAATCTCCTTAAATCCAGACAAATGTCAAATTTGAGTCACTCATGGAGTTGTCCTTGGACATGTGATATCAAGACATTGGCATTGCTACGAATTATTCCAAAATCAAAGTCATTATCAAGTTACCGCCGCCATGAACAATTCAAGGAGTCTATGTTTTTATGGGTCATGCAAATTACTATCGGATATTCATACTATTCTTTGCGGATTTAGCAAGGCCCATATATAGATTGACCATTGTACCAATTTGGACAGTAGACGCATTGGAAGCATTTGAGAAATTGAAGAAAGCTTCAGCTTCTGCACAGATACTACGAGCTTCAATCTGGACAATTGAGTTTCATGTTCACACTGATGCATTGAAATATGCCATTGGATCAGTCTTGACACAGCCAGGTGAATACAAGAACGACTATCCTATCAGGTTTGCAAGTAGACAACTTACAGATATGGAGAAGAATTATTCAACAACTGAACGCAAAGCGTTGGCCATGATTTTTTTCTGTTAAAAAGTTTTGACATTATCTATTGGCAACGCATTTTGTATTTTATACTAATCATCAACCGTTACTTTATTTGGTGAACAAGACATGCAACACATGACGTATTGCGAGATTGTTACTACTATTGATCGAATTTGATTTTTGCGTAGTGGTTCGAAAGGATAAACAACATTATATAGCCGACCATGTTTTTTTTTGGATTGAATCAACGCCTGTTAATACTGAAGTGGATGATGAACCACCAGATGCTGCATTATTTTATGTAAAAGTGGTACTTGAGTGGGCATCAGATATTGTTGAAGAATATCTTATGCTTGGCCAACCCAATGACTCCTTGACAAAAGTACAGAAGAGAAAATTAATTCATAAGGCACAACATTATCAATTGATTGCTAGACAATTGTATCGCCGAGGAATGGATGATATTTTATGAAGATGTGTTTTGCCGCATGTAGTACCTGAACTTATCATGTTTTCTCATGATGGCATTGGTGGAGGACATTTTTCAACAAATATCACTGTTCGCAAACTTTTACAATAAGGATGTTGGTGGCCTACACTTCACAAAGAAAACTCTCTCTTTATTCCTTCACCTTCACAGTATTCATGAAACTTGTTGGAGATGTATTCACCTCCTCATCACATCTTAAAGCTTTAAGTTTAAAAGAAAACTGTTTCTCAACATAAGTTTTGAAGATTAGGAAGTGATCAAAAACCATTGCCTTTGAAGAAAGTAGATACAACCAAGTATATCTAGTAAAGTCATCAATAAAGGTGACAAAACATGTTGCACCACCAATACTTTTAGAAGAAGAAAAATGTACATCTGAGTGTATAAGCTCCAAAGGATGAATAGTCTTGATAAAAGACTTCTGATATGGCTTTCTGTGTGACTTTGCAATGGCACAAGCCTCACAAGGCTTGAAATCTTTAGAAAGAGATTTTGGAAGACCAATAGCCTTCATATTCTTAACCGTAGAAGACATAGATTTAAAGTTAGGATGACCCAACCTTCTATGCCACAGCTCCTCCTTAGATAACAAAGCAACTTCACAAAGGTTTGCATTCTCATAAGAATTCAACTTAAAAATTCCACCACATCTAGATCCATCAGCAAGGATCTCATCTTTTCTCTTGATAAAACAAGTTTGGAGTTGAACTTTACATCACAACCATTATCAAGCAACTTTCCCACACCAATTAAGTTCTTTGTGAGTTTTGGAATAAAAAGAACATTAGAAAGTGCAAGAACTTTTGAAGAAACAAGTTTCAATGGAATGTTGCCAATTCCTTCTATTGGGCACTCATGATCATTAGCTATGTAAATAGATCTCTTGAGTCCTTTGAAAGGTAAGATTGAGTCAAATGACTCCTTTGAACAGCACATATGTGAAGAGGCTCCATTGTCTATGTACCAAGCTCCATCTTTCTTGAAAGGTGATGAAGAAAAACTGGACACCATAAGTGATCCTTCTCCGTCACTTGCAACAGAATCTTCTTCAATCTCTTTGGAGAGATTAGCTTGCGTGAGTTGGTTTTTCTTCTTGAAGCAATTAGAGGCATAGTGCCCATTCTTGCCACAGAAGAAACAATTCACTTTCTTCTTCTTGGTCTTTGAGTTAGAAGGATGAGATGTATCATCCTCTTCACCATCTTTGTCTCGATCTTTGGCTTTGTCTTTGTTGGATGCTTGAGAGAACTGGTTCTTACTCCTTCCTTTATGCTTGCCTTTGACAAAGAGGGCTTTGTCACTTCCCCCATGCTCGAGTTTATTCATCCTAGAGAGTTTATAGCTTTGTCTAGATTCTTCATAAATAAGAATTCCTTGGAGAGTTTCTAGATTAGGCAACTCCTCTTTGATAGCAAAAGCCTGAACAAGATTATCATAGTCATCTCTCAAGCCATTTAGTATGAGTTGAACTAGCTCATCTTGGTTAATAGTAACACCAACACAGGAAAGCTCTCTATGTAAATCTTAACTCTCAGAACATAATTAGATGCACTCTCTTCACTTCTTTGGAAACTTTGGAAAATCTGATTCCTAAGAGTGAGTATTCTAGAAGTATTCTTTGCTTCATAGACGGTCCTTAGTGCATCCCAAGCTTCTTTGGCTGTAGTGCAAGATCCTATCTCTCTCAAAATTTCATTAGATACATTCATCTTAATGAAATGTATAGCCATTCTAGCTCTTTTCTTATACTTAAGAATTTCAGCCTGTGCTTGAGGCTCCTCCTCAACACCAAGCACAATATCCATAACATCCTAGGGTATCAAGATAGACTCCATTCTGAACTTCCAAATTGAGTAATTAGAAGTGTTTAGTCTTTCACTGGCTTCTAGAAGATATCCTCCCTGAGATGCCATTTTAATGAAGACTTCTTAGTTATTGGACTGAGATATGTTTGAGCTTGTTCCAATTAGACTTCAAGTTGTGCTCTCTGTTCCAATTAGACTCTATTTTCAAGGATATACTACCTTCCTATGTGAAACACTTGCAACTGTATTTGAGATGACTCTCAAATATTCCACAAAGCAAGTTATCTAGATCAGACACACAAAGTGGATTGAGACACTTTGGCTAGTTTGAATCCTACTTTTGGCACGTGTGAAATGCATCAAAAGAAAACACAATTGACTCTCAGAAGGCTCAAAAGGTGTTCATTACTTCAAACTCAGTCTTAATCTTCAGTTTCTTGTGTAGGATGTTCAAAACAATGGATTCAGGACAAAGCAAGATTGAATCAAATCAAAATGTTGTCACTCGGATTTTGGACCCATCCCTATCCTCTTTAAGAGCTTATAACTTTTGCTAGACACATCAGATTGATTTGGTTTCAATTTTTATGGAAAGTACAGATTATAAGCTTTTCATTAAGCTATAACACTGCTATCTTTGGATCTATTAGCAAGGAGAACAAAAGGACTGAAAAACTCTGATTTTCACACGTGCGAAATTCCAGAATTTCGTAGTACCACGTTTCAGGTCTAAAAATTTAGTTCCAATCCGATTTGATCCAAATACACTTCAGGGAAAGGTGAGAAAAAGTGCAAAACTACTTTTTTTGCTTGACTTAGCTATCAGTTTCTTGTACAATCAGAGATGATAGCATGCAAAACTTAATTTGGCTCTGATACCATGACAAAATTTCCAGAATTCACACGTGTGGGGAATGTCCACAAGTATGATTGATCTTGATTAAGCTTTGTGATTAGCACGGTAACCTGATTCTAGATTGTTTAGTCAGATCTAGTTCAGAAAAAATGGCTTAACCACAATCTAGCATGCTAAGCATCAGATTATGATAGCAATGAATCAAAGAATGAACAAAAGTACAAGATTTCAATGTATTAGCATTAGCTTCAACATGAGTTAGAGAGAGAAAGCTAGAGAGATAGCAAACAAAATAGTTTAGATCCAAAATGGCACGAGGTAGCTACAAAACTGTGGTTCTTCATTTGATTGTGAGGAGAGCTACACATATTTATGGGTTTGAGGTAGCTCAAGGTAGAACCACATCTATCCATTCCAAAATGACAACTAAAGTGACATTTAGAGTCTATGTGACATTTGTCACTTGTCATGCATGAAATTCTACCAACTTTTTACAGGTGTACTAGTTCTAACTAACAAAGTACAAATCATCATGCATGTGTCCATTACACTTTGTGCATGCCTTGCATGTCACTATGGATCACTTATGCATGTGAATTGCAACGAGTTTCTACAAGCATGACTTTGCCAATTCTATGTCTACAAACTATATGCAAGTTGTATTCTTCAATCTAGACTTTACATAACCAAGTAGCTAGAGTTCTATGTAGGCCAAACTTGGCATTTTGCATTTATGAGCTACATACTTGCATGGTACAACATTTGTAGCAAGCGAAGAAATCAATATGGATTTGTTTTTCCAATTTTAATAGAAGGCGCCGTGGTAGAAGCTTGGCACAGTAAGTTTGACTCTTCGATTGTCTTCATCCGTTTCAAATACACTGATTATCATAATGAAGTTCTTAAGTGCCATGTATGGCTTAAAGGCAGTAATGTTTTCATTTATGAGGATCTAACTGCCTTAAAGTGGAAGGAACAGAAGCAGCTCATTGAGAAAGCAAATGTGATAAGAAAAAGGGTTATTCTCCGGGATGACATTTTTTGGATCTGGAACTGATCACTTAGTGATGCCTCCTACATGAGAGCCTTTTAGTCAAGAGAGATTTTTTGCCTTTCATTGATGCTTGTTAGAGATTGTTCAGAGTTAGGTTGAGAGTTAGAGCACTGAAGAGATATTTTTCTCTTAGTTAGTTTGATTTTAGTTATTGTGTTTTGACGGCATTGCTCCGTTTCATTGGTGCCATCCATTTTGATGTACTTGTTCGTCTTATATGCCACTGTCTCCTTCCAGGTTACTACCTTATTGGGCACTATAAGTACATGCTGTTCTCAACCATTTTTGCTTTACAACACCGATGAAGAACTCTGCTCCTCTGATACTTGCTGAAAGTGCGCCCTACCTACATACGGATCAACGATCTGACAGCTTACGGTATGTATTTGCTTCTTTCTTACATTACGTTTACATTTACTCTACTTTTCGGAGGATGCTGCTGTAATAATGATCGGATTTGATATGCCATTCATCTTTCTAAACCAGGGTAAGTTTATGATAGGGCAACAAGATTGAGGTCCAGCGATGGACAGTTTCAAAGTATGTGATATTCTCTAAAATCGTAGGTGATAGTAATGATGTAACCACGATTTTTCCATGCTTTTTGCTTACTCCTTATGGCTCAGTGAGCAGTGATGGAGGGCTGTCTCACTCCTACACATGCTTCACACTTTTCTTTGAGTAGGAATGAGCGTTGTCCAGCGATGGATAGATCACTGATAATTGCTCATATGAAGAAGATGTATCAATAATGCTTTATGCTTTCCAGCGATGGATTGCATTGGCATGACAAACTCACGTTTAAACACCGAATCTACACATAGAGACCCTGTTGTTCCAACGATGGGCATGAGGATGGTCTCCTCTTCAGTTGATAATACTATATACTCATGCATGGCTAACTGTCCAGCGATGGACCATGAACTTGTGCTATCTGTTCATAGAATTTTTCACTTCTTTAGCCTCCTCCAACTAGCGATGGAAGGATGGACACATGCATGCATAACTCTTACTTATGTGCTCTCTTTATAAATATTCGTAGATTCTGTGATCTCATAGTATGAAGCTAATGATATCTCAGGCTATAGCTTTCTCATACTGCTCCAGCTTCGTCGGAATACTTGGCTCTTTCCTGAACCGACTACTCATTACTGAAAGGTATGGAACCAACTGGATCTCTGCGTTGTAAGTTAACTTACATAATCAAAAGATGTCGTGTAAAGCACTTTCTGCATAACTTTTCAAAGCAATACGCTCACTTCACGGTTTCTTGGCTTTCTTATGTTCTAAAAGAGTAAGAACTCAGTCGGGTTAAAAAATACTATGGCTGCCTCTCAAGAAGCTACGTCTACAACTATTCAGATACACCTTTCGAGTTTAAATTTACTCTTCACAACTTCGGTAAGCACGGTGGTTTTGGTTCCATAAAAACTATGATAGACATTCAATCTACATAAGTTTATTCTTTCATTTCGCTTTTCATTCCACTTTTCGACTTTCCTTGTTTGAAAATAAGTAACGACATAAGACCACACGTGACATACCTTACGTCATAAGAGTCACTTGGGTCAGTATAGCATGAATTTGCTCTGATACCAGCACACGTGTTCACACCAAGTCTTTTGGCTAAATAAAACTCCTAACGGTTTAAAACTTTTCATACTCCTCTTTGATTAAAACAAACTAATACGGACCAATTGACCGTAAGCTGATCAGTATAGCACTCGCCTTGATACGGTGATATAACGGCTTGGCCTATCGCTAAGACATTGTATGTTTGGGAATAATGGACTATGTTTTAAAATGCTATTCAAAGCTGTTAAGTAGTATAACTTCTTTTGGACATGAATAACAACTGTCGTTCAGCTATGACACCTGTCTTCCTCACTAAACTAACTTGAGAGGTTTTGTTTTGTGGGATGGTGGCAGGTATGAGCTGGACATCTTGAAAGTGGTTATGCTTTATGGTATTTTCTAGTACTGTATTGAACTTTTCAGCTGTACTTTACCTTGTTGGATTATGAATAAAGGCTTTAAAGAGCTTTAGTCTTGCTTTGTCAAGAGGAACTAAATGGTGTCTTGTAACTCTCTCTCTCTCTCTCTCTCTCTCTCTCTCTCTCTCTCTCTCTCTCTCTCTCTCTCTCTCTCTCTCTCTCTCTCTCTCTCTCTCTCTCTCTCTCTCTCTCTCTCTCTCTCTCTCTCTCTCTCTCTCTCTCTCTCTCTCTCTCTCTCTCTCTCTCTCTCTCTCTCTCTCTCTCTCTCTCTCTCTCTCTCTCTCCCTCTCATAAATGCTATTTGTTCATGATACTCCTTTTGCTACCTTCGAACAAGGTTAACAAATTTTTTTTTTAACCCCTACCAAGCAAATACCAACCCGAGTAGTGACACACATATAACCACAACCAAGCAAATACCAACCCGAGTAGTGACACACATATAACCACAACAACAATAATCTTCTTAAAAGTTTTTTAAAACGAAGAGGTGGGTTATTGGGACACACAGTGACTTGCCCTACAAGTTTGTGATGAACTGAAAAGATTTGTCCTTCCTCAATGCTTTGATTAATTCAACTATGGGCATCATAGAGTGCCTTGTTGTAGCTTGAAGAAACTATAAAGGAGTGAACAGAGTAGCAATGGACTCCGCCTCTCTCTTATGCCTTTCCTTCCTCTCTCTTTTGAATGCAATTTGTTGTGCTCATTCATGGCCCACAATGGAATGTTGGTCCGCAAGAAAGTAATTCAAGAGTTGGAGCTTTGTTATAAAAGATATATTTCAATATAAAATTGGTGTCATGTGCCAAACCCAATCAAATAGCAATAGGAAAGAAACTAAAACTACAATAAAGAGAAGTACATAGCACTTGTGTTGATATAGCCATAAAATGCAAATCACAAATAGAGCTCCAAGGAATCAGTAAATAGAAGTGAAGGGATGAATTCAGCAAATCAATACAAAATAGTGATGAGATTCATGTGAATTGGGTGCATCAGACCTAGCAACCCTTTTTCCCAAGGCTCACCTTCACAAAGAAGAGGCTAAGCTGTAAAGACCCAAAGGGATAACCCCTAAGATGAGGATAGGGGAACACACTAAGAGAGACTATGGAGCCAAACCCCCCAAGCCATGCCATGTGAAAGCTAGAAGAGAAGAGAGAAACTGGTAACCTAAACCCAATATGTCGACGGGAGAAATCCTACCTCAACATATAGAGAGTAGATTCTTGTGCATGAACTCATGCAATCCCAATGCAGGTCAACTATAAATAGGTCACATCTCTTCATGCAGTCCTCCTGCCTATATCCGTCACACGTACATGCAATTCTCCATATGTCTCAATTAGAGTGTCTGGATCTCAAGGTTATTAGTCACAAACTGGCCTTGACATAGAATTAAATCATGGCGTGACCAACAATCTCAAATATCAGAGGGTTGGTCTACCATATTACGACTATTCCAGGTCCTTAAGCGAATATGGCCATAACAGTCTTCTCTTCTTAAACTGCTTCTATCCTTAGAAGCTCCTCAAAACAAGAAAGAATTACAAGAACAATTCCTTTAACTCTCAATATTAACCGAGAAAATCATTATCTTTAGTCTGACTTCCATATCAAACAAGTACTCAGAGAGAAACCTATTTCCAATCGTTAATCTCTATTCTAGAGTACAACTCAAGTTTGATCAGTACACTAAGCGATAAATATCTTAACTAGGTTACACTCTCCACAAGTTAGTAATATCACCTTCATGTAAAACACTTACATGGACCACTGGGTGAAATATTTTCTAGCTTAGGAGATTAAAGTTAAAGAAATAATAATAATTATAGTCTAAAATTATCCACAAATTTTGGCAGACAATTCATAAAAAACTTTCAAGCCTCAACTATCCTTAGAATCCAATTCTAAGATATGATAATTCATTCAACTAAAATCTCTAGGAGAATCATTAAGATATAAAATGATTAAAACTCAACTATGAGTATTCTAAATACTCTTTTGAATTAAATTGCTCATGTTTTCAGCATCAAATGCAAGAAAATAACACTCATTTATCTTAATAGATTTGTCTATCTCCTATCTAGGATCCAATCAAAAGAAAAATTGTACTCAAGCATCTGAGACCATAAATTGTAGCAGAATAGCATCTACTAGATAAATTAAATTGTCCACAAAAATATTTACTTGTGAGAATGTCTATGAGATCCATAGGTTCTCACATTAAATACTAGAGTAAAGAGATTTACACTTTCAAAGTGCTAATCTGAAATCTCAACTCAATTAGTAAACTGGAATTTACTCAACATACTTAAAATCAACACATTTCTAGATTATCCTCTGATTAAGTATCCAATTATTATCCATCAATCACAAATAATTAGATTCTTATGATTCATCAATCATAATTTACTGAAATCTAAAAACATACTTAATTGCAAAAGGACACTGGAGTTTATGCTTAATACACAACTCGGGAAATATACAAGAATCATTCCAAAAAAATTCCCACTAGGAAAATACTAGATTTTAAGAATATTCCACAAACTAGATTCTTCAAAATGTGAGCTATAAATTCCAAACCATCAAGTAGTAAAAGACAGAAAGCTTACCAAAATGATATCAATAATAGTCTTCATCCACCAAAAACTTCAGATTTACTGTCTAGAACTAAATCTAGATATCCAAAGATCTGCTAAATTTTCCAAAAATTGAGTTGTCATTCTTGGAACCATTATGATTCGTTATCCAATTGAGCACTCTAGGATACAATCACTAATGAATTGAGTTTATTTCACAACTGAGAAATATTCTCCCAAGAAATTCGTATATATTTTATGCACACAATTTTTTTAATGAATCCAAATGACTCATAATCATGTGTCTTACAAGCAATACACACCAAACAAATAGTTCCTAGTGAATTCTCTTCACACTGTTCATTTTGCCAATTAACTTCCTCAAGAGTGAGCCAATTACTCAAGTTAATTGCTAATGATTTAGAAATCTCAAATGTCTAGGTGCAGATCTTATAGTATACATGTATAACACCACATGTAGATCCATATCCAAATTACTTTTTAGTTAACCAATAAGTCTTTCATAGAAAGATCCGTTAACTCTGCAAGTATCCGTTTTAACAATACTTGATCAAATGTCTATGTTTATTGAGTAGGTTAAGTGCACCAAATAACCCTAGCAACCAGGAATACATAGTAGATCCATACAAGATTGAACATGCACATATGAGAATAATCTCACTATGACCTAGTACATAACACATATGTTCTATCTGGCAGATTCCTTTAGGACCCGCATATGTTACTCTCATATCTCATTGAGAATCTTGTAACTTAGCTACAAAAGAATTCTATTTCTCGTGAGTAAATAGCATGTATGAGAAATCTCTTAGACTAGGCATACATCCTCTCTCACGAGTTTTCCAACCCACTTACAACTTTGTACCAAATTTTTCTCATCAACCCCTCCATGATCCTAGTATTTCAACTAAGATTAGGTTGATTAAACATAGACATCCCAATGATCAAATTCACTTCTATTCCACACAACCTAGGCTTAGTGATTTCTAATCTTATTCAGTACTACTTATAATGATTTCTAATTTCAATCCATCTATAGTTCTAGATTGTTCCAACGCAATCCCTAGAGAATTTCTCTCAAAACTGTGCAACTAATAGGTCCTTTAATAGATTTTTACTCATCACTTCACCCCTCCTTTTAAAAGAAATTCCCAATTTCTTATAAAATTTTGCTAGAGAGATGACAAATGAAAATATCAGAATCGTGAAAAGTCAATAATAAGTGCCTTCCAAACATGATTTACTCTATTATACACATGACTTTTCTTCTAGATATTCTCAACCTGAGTGACAATAATTATCATCTATTTGAGATCTATCTATGCATAAGAGACAATCTGGGACCAAGAAATTGAAAATACCAGCAAGCTAAAACATTCCAAATTCCAAGCCTTATCCAAGTAGTAATTCACATGATTATAAACAATCCTTCAGAAAATAATTTTCATGTCGGAAGGATCATATCAATTTTGTCTGATGTCCAAATATGAGAAATTACAAGAAGTAAGAGTTCTTTTTCAAAACTGAGTTTTAAGGGCTCTCAGATTTTGTAAATTATGACACCAATAATGGGTCTAGACTAAATCTCAAAATTTTCCAAAAGACCCTTCAATTAACCAATGATCCAATTTTTCCATATCACAAATAGGTACTCAAACTTACCATTGGTACTCAGATATTTACAGTCCTAGAATTTCCTTTCCAAAATTACTGATGTCTCATATAACCAGCTCTTCCTTCCAGACAATCCTTAATTGCCATATCTGATAGAGATCTGAAGAATCAATCTAGAATGCCTATACAAGGTATAGGCACATATCATTATAACCAAACGCTGGAGAATCCATAAATCTATTTCCAAATAAGAAAGGATTACTATAAGGCTCCACACACGGATTACTATCACATCATAAGTATTCCTGGTTAGTAAACTTTATCAATCAAGGATCCATATCCTTAAAAGGAAGCCATTTACAATATTAACAACTTGAATGTGATCCATATGTTTCTTATTCATCCAAATCATGTTTACGGTCATTCTCATGGTCATAACCTGGCATCAAACAAGAATTCAATTAAATGAAATTCATTTATCAAAATTACTATGAAATTACTCCATAACCAGAACTATGCAATTTTCACCCAGGGACTATCAAGAAATCCAGAATACATAACTCCAACTCATTTACTAACGCAGGTGTCCATTTTCTTCCTCCCTTAGATTTTTCGGTCCCCCGAAAAATTTCATCAGTTAAGGCACTAGAAATTTCTTGAGACAGGTAAATGCAAAGCTATTTTCCTTTTCATTTAACCAGCTTTAGTATTACTTTGTTAAAGTCACCAATAAATAATGGAAAATCCATAAAATTTGGATTCGGATACTTCTTTTATTGTATTCGACACATAAGTTGTCAAATAAAGTGCTACCTCCATATATTACCAACTTTATTCCAATTAATCATCCTAACAAGTATCTCTAAAGCTTTGGCTTGCTTAATCCTAATGATCGAAATCATCAAAAAACACACACCACCCCATCAGTGTTTCACGAGTTGAAACGAAAAATCCAAAAATCCCATTTAACTCCATTTACTGAGAGTATGGATACTCTAGAGTTTCTTGTATTATGAATGAACAAGGTGGTTCGATGAGACACGAATTTCAATCGCTCTGATACCACTCTTGTGAACCTGGATGGAATTTAATTCTGTTTGTCGGCTACTTCCTGCTAGATCAGATCTACAATCAGAGTGTAGATAGACACTGCTGACCTACATTATAATTCGTTTAAGCATTGGACAAAGATGAACTAGTGTGCAGAATAAAGAATAAATAGCTGAACATGTATAGACAACAATTAGACATCCAAGCATTCGAGATCATTCAAGATAAAACTACATGTGCATTTAAGCTATTGTATTATCAATGATCCTTTTGTAAGAGCGCTATTGTGACAAACCCACATAGCATGACGAATAATGTCAAATCGTCTCGCTTACTAGTGGACTTCTTGGACGTCGACTCAGCAACACTATGCTTAGCTTAGGTTGACACTCAACCAATTGACAATCCAATTTGATGTTCAGCCGATTTTCTCATCTCCGATATGCTTATATGGATGGAGAGGGAAAGGATTTAATCTAGTCTCTGCTTACAAGAACGGCTGATTAAGCACATTTCATCGACATTCAGATTGTCTTCAGGATCATCTGCGGAGGAGGACATCCTCTTGGTACTTTCTTGATCTCCTTTGTACTTGGGACGTGAAGGTCCACCACCTTTCAGTCTTCAAGTCTTCTTTGCCCACAGTTGTTTTTGAGGGCACCTTCAACTTTCTAAGGGCAGCTTCAAATTGTTTTAAGGCACCTTCAGCTTTTTCGCAAAATCCCAAAGAGAGAGAAAAATGCCGAAGGTCGTCTATTTTGAACGAGGTACGTTCCCAAGTCACTTCCCGAAATTTGTGAAGTGAGAGAATTTGTGACATCCTCGTCCGCGTCAACGATCCTGATTTGTTGAACGTATGTATTATGTACAGTCTTCACAAAAGCCATATACTTCAAAGTACAACGACTTTCCTAATTAGGTGACGGATATCTATTGTTATTAATACATGGATGAAATCTATAAATATATCATCCAAGCACAGATTATGTGTCGCTCCGTCCATGAGACGTATTATTTGAGCCTCCTAGTTACACCGTCAATTTTTGGTTGTAATTGCTACTTGTATTGTGCTTCAGTGTAATATAGCAACAACAACTTTTCTATCTGTGTATAACGTAGATGAATTCTTGTTGTGATTGAATGCACTTTCATCGTTGTTTGATCGCACTTGTTTACTCACTCTGATTAGAATACGGACATCTACGACTCAGTTTCTGATCAGACGATGGCAGTCTTTGACGTTTGAGGAACTCACGATATCATACTGCTCTTTCCATTTATTTCAGAACCATTTTTCATATTGAATCCATTCTTCAATAGTACCACACACAAACCATTTCTAATCTCTTTGGTGGACTGTACTCTTGTTTTTGAGAGTATGAATTAATTTTAAGATCATGTTGGGCAATTAGAACACTTAAAGCTATGATTATATTTAGCATAAGTTGTCTATTAGACTATTTTTGCATCTAGCAGCTGATTGTAATGGGAGAGCTGTTCCACAATATTCCTACTCTCTTTTCCGTTCGCATTCTTCTATCTCCATTGCCCCCATCAGATTGGTATCAGAGCTTAGCTCAATAAACCGAGAGATTAAATTTGTTCCATTAGTATTATTGTTATCATGTCTCATATAGGTAACTCTTCGTCATCATCCAACGAAGCTAGAGTCATTGACAAGTTCAATGGTTCTAATTTTTACATCTGGAAGTTAAAACTCTGGATGATGTTGATAGATAGAGATCTTTGGGATGTAATAGAAGGTGTAGACCTGAAACCAGAAGATGGTGATCAAGCAAAGGCATGGAAGATCAAAGATCAAAAGGCCTTAGCATGTATCACACTCAATCTGGCTGACTCCCAGATATCCCACATTACCACATGCAAAACCTCTAAGGATGCATTAGATTTGTTATCAAATCTCTATGAGACTCATGATGTAACCACTAGATTACATCTTAGAAGGAAGTTCTTTACTCTTGGCATGTCTGATTCTACTGTCATCACTTCTCACATCAACAGCTTCAAGTCTTTATTAGATCAGTTATCAGTTGTAGCATGTTCTATTCAAGATGGTGATGCCGTTATGACCTTGCTTTTTTCTCTTCCAAAGTCTTATATGCACTTTGTGGTGATGATCTCTATACAACCCGACCTCGCTCTTCAAAAGGTGATTGGTCACCTACATCAATAAGAAATGCGGAGAAACACTAGCAGCCTATCTATCAAAGAAAAATCCATGGCTCTATATACCAAGAAGAAAGACTACTCCAAGGGCAAGAATCAAGTGCAGCAGCAACAGCAGAAGCCTCACACTCAAGGTGACCATGGTGGATCACGCAAGAAGCTCTTCTGCAGATATTGCAAGAGAGCTAATCACGACATCAAGGAGTGTCGTATCCGGATCTACAACGAGGCAAAGAAGCAACAACATCAGTAGCCAGACTCCTCTAATGTGGTGGAATTCAAGGAGCAAGATACACACTTGTTAATGGCTTACAACATCAACGAAGACTGTGATAGCTGGTACCTGGACAACGGCGCTACCCAACACATGACCTCTCGCAAGGAATGGTTTACCGAGTATGCAGCTTACAGCAGAGATCAATTCATCTACCTCGAATACTCAAGCACCATACGCATGGAAGGCAAAGGGACAGTCAAGATCACATTCAACAACGATCTATTTATCTGTGTTCCTAATGTCCTTCACGTTCCTCAGCTATCAAAGAACTTGTTATCAGTCTCTAAGATAACTGATGAGGGCTACACTGTTACTTTCTCATCTGAGCAGTGTACAATATTCGAGGAAGATACTACTATGACTACATGCACTAGAGTCAGAAATCTTTACGTACTCTCTAATTCAGTTGCATTAGCTAGGGTCTCTAATGAAAATGTAAATGACAGTGTTGTTCCGTGGCATAGTCGATTTGGACACGTGAATACAAGATCACTTTCTTATATGCATTGTAATAATTTAGTCGATGGATTGAATTTTCCTTCTTCATTAGATAGGAAATCATTCGTTTGTGAATCATGCATCTATGGGAAGCACTCTAGAAGCAAGTTTCCCAAATCACATTCCATCAAAACAAAGCATGTATTGGATCTTGTACATAGCGATCTCTGTGGTCCAATGAAAACTACGTCCTTCGGAGATGCAATCTATTTTATCACTTTCGTAGATGATTATTCTAGATGGTCTACAGTCATGTTCATTAAGCAAAAATCTGAAGCCTTTGAATGCTTCAAGAGATTCAAGGCAATGGCTAAGATGCAAACGTCCACAAAAGTGAAGGCACTGTGAACTGATGGTGGCGACGAATACATCTCTAACGAGATGTCCGACTACATGGCTGAACATGGTATTAGAAGATAGTTCACCACTTTCTATTCACCTCAACAGAACGAGATTGTAGAAAGAAAGAATCGAAGTCTTCTCAACTCAGCCAGATCCATGCTACATCAAGCACACCTACCTGCGAAGTTCTGGGCAAAAGCTACTGCCACAGCCTGTTACATGCAAAATCGATCCAGCACCAAAGCCGTCAACAACAACATTCCTTATGAAGTTTGGCATGGGCACAAGCCTAGTGTCAGCCATTTAAAAATCTTTGATTGTATATGTTTTGTTCACATTCCTAAACAGATTAGGAAGAAGCTGGACCATAGGACAAATAAATGTATTTTTATTGGCTATCCTAATGAGCATAAAGCTTATAAAGTTCATGATCCATCCACCAATGTAGTAGTTGTCTCTAGGGATATAATATTTTAAGAACATACATACTATGATTTCAAACAACCATCAATAAACAATGCTATGTCATTTCATCCTATTTTACATAGCATGGATTCTTCCAATGTTGATGTTCCTTCTACAAAACCTGTAGCTACAGCTACAGAAGCCAAGCAGTCACCAATACCTGCCATCAGAGGACACTAATCCAGCTCGAGTAGATTTGAAGAAATTCAAGAAGAAGCATCATCGCATCATGGTCAAGCAAACATCCGCAGATCCTCACAGACTCGGACAATTCCTGAGAGGTATACACCTCAATCATTTTGGACTTCATTAGAAGAACCAAAGAGCCTAGCCGAAGCAATTAACTCCAAGGATGCTGTGAAGTGGCAAGAAGCTATGGAAAGCGCGTACAACTTACTTTTGACAAATTAGACCTGGACTGGTCGACTTCTCCACTCACAAGAGAGTTATCGACAACAAGTGGATCTTCAAGAAGAAGATCAACTTTGATGGTTCCATTGCTGAATGGAAAGCACGGTTGGTGGCTAAAGGATTCACTCAAGTCCAAAGAGTGGATTACCAAGAAATTTTCAGTCCTGTCATCAAAATGTAGTCAATCAGGACCCTGATTGCGTTAGCAGCCGCAGAAGACCTCGAAATGCACCAAATGGATGTCAAGACAACATTTCTCAACGACAATGTCGAAGAGGAACTGTATACCTTCCAACCGGAAGGATTCGAAGTCAAAGCCAAGAGCACAAAGTATGCAAGCTGCACAAAGTAATCTACGGTCTGAAACAGGTCGCAAGAGCATGGTTTGATAGAATCAACTCTTATCTCATTAAATTGAGATTTGCAAACAATTCAGCTGACTGTAATGTTTATTCAAAGCATATAGGCACCAATTCAGTTCACATATCTCTTTGCGTAGATGATGCATTTATTTTGTCTAACGACACTTCTCTTCTGCACATAACTAAGAGTGATCTGTCAAAGGAATTGGACATGACTGATTTAGGAGCTGTCAATTCTTTGCGAGGAATTCACATTACTAAAAATAGACTTCAAAAGAAGATCTATCTTAGTCACCACACATATCAAAAAGGCATTTTAGATAAGTTTCATATGTCTGACTGCAAACCAATTGATACTCCAATGGATCCAAGTATAGTATTAACTAAACCTTCTTGTGCTGAGACTGATAGTGGAGTACTCGACTTAGCGAAGTACCCTTATCATTTACTAATCGGATCTCTAATGTATGCAATGTTGTGTACTAGACCAGATTTAGCATACAATGTTAGCAGTTAAGTCAATTCATGTCTATTCCTAGGATCTCTCATTGGAATGCATTTAGAGAGTGATGAGATATATTCAGGGAAGTTTAGATCACATCTTATGTTACGATGGAAATGCTATCGACCCACTCGTCCTGCGAGGCTACTCTGACTCAGATTGGGGAGGAACAGTCTCTACCAGAAAATCTACCTCTGGGTTCTGTTTCTATCTAACAGGGGGACCGATTTCGTGGAACTCAAAGAAGCAGAAATCAGTTTCGCTTTCTTCAACTGAGGCAAAGTACATCGCAGCATGTCAAGCTTCAAAAGAAACTGTATATCTCAGGCTGTTACTTCACGACTTACATCACACTCAGTTCAATGCTACCACCATTCCGTGTGACAACTTAAGCTGTATTTCACTGTCACTGAATCCCAGATTTCATAGCAAATCCAAGCACATAGAAATCTAGTATCTATCACTCGGGAGAAAGTCTTCTCAGGGCATCACCAAAGCACTTCCCAAGATCAAGCATAAGAAGTTCTTCGGCATGCTGAACTTGACGAAGATACCAAGGCACCAACCGTGACCTTAAGGAGGACTGTTGAAAATTTAGCCCACATCTATCTCCTTGGTGAATCATAAATTAGACAGCCAATTACTTGAAGAACATCTACAATGGGCTTCCGGCTGATCTCCAGCAAAGGGTAACCAATCCTATTATAATTTCAAGTTCAAATGTTAAGTATAATAATTTGAAGTCATTGAAGACTTGGCCATCTTCAAGACTTCCGCAAACTTGCATTTAGAACAAGTATGCAGATTTAGATTACTTTTCAACAGTCTGCAGAAATCCACTAAGTGTCGCATAGTTCGCATTTTTCACACTTTTCCAAAAACTGCGACACTTGCCTTCGACTTCTTCCGTTCAACTATTCTGAAGAAGTCAATATGTTCAACAGTTTAACTATTTTCACCACCTTCGTCTTTTTCACATTTTTCTGAAAAATGCGAAGAAAGATAAATTCCAGAAGGTCCTTTATTTTTAAGGGTTAAACTGTTAAAAGACACCTTCACCAAATTTTTAAGGGCACTTTAAACTTGTTTTACGGGCACCTTCGGCTTTTTCGCATTTTCTTGAAAAATGCAAAAAAGTCAAACTGTTAAAGACATCTTCGCTTTTTTGAGAGCACCTTCAACTTTCTAAGGGCACCTTCAACTTGTTTAAGGCATCTTCGGCTTTTTCGCAAAATCCCGAAGAGAGAGAAAAATGCTGAAGGTCGTCTATTTTGAACAAGGTATGTTCCCAAGTCCTGAAATTTGCGAAGTGAGAGAATTTGCGATGTTCTCGTCCGCGTCAACGATTCTAATTTGTTGACCGTATGTATTATGTACAGTTGTCACAAAAGCCAGATACTTCCACGTACAACGGCTTTCCTAATTAGGTGACAAATATTTATTATAATTAATACACGGATGAAATCTATAAATAGATCATCCAAGCACAGATTATGTGTTGCTCCGTCCATGAGACGTATTCTTTGAGCCTCCCAGTTATGCCGTCAATTTTTGGTTGTAATTGCTACTTGTATTATGCTTCAATGTACTATAGCAGCAACAGCTTTTCTATCTGTGTATAATGTAGATGAATGCTTGTTATGATTGAATGCACTTTCATAGCTGTTTGATGGTGCTTGTTTACTCACTCTAATCAGAACACGGATGTCTACGACTCCTCAGTTTCTGATCAGACGATGACTATCTTTGACGACTGAGGAACTTGTGATATCATACTGCTCTTTCCATTTATTTCGGAACCATACTTCATATTGAATCCATTCTTCAATAATACCACACACAAACCATTTCTAATCTCTTCGGTGGACTGTACTCTTGTTTTTTAGAGTATGAATTAATTTTTAAGATCCTATTGGGCAATTAGAACACTTAAAGCTGTGATTATATTTAGCATAAGTTGTCTATTGGACTGTTTTTGCATCTGACAACTAATTGTAACGAGAGAGCTATTCCGCAATATTCTTGATCTCTTCTCCGTTCGTGTTCTTCTATCTCCATTGTCCCCATCATTCTTCGCCTTCATGTCTCGTTCGACCTTCGGCTTCGCCTTTGAGCTCCTTTGGTCTTCGAACGTTTGACCTTCGAGGTATTCGCCTTCGTGTCTTGTTCGGCTGAAATAGTACATGAGGTGGTTTTATGCCTGTGTGGAGTTCCTTCGTATTTCTGTAGATACAAAAACATGTTGGTCCTTTCCGTGTATTTCTACAGACATGAGCTCGAAAGCTAGCAAAGCTTTGTGGCTCGAAACATTTTGTTTCTTCAGCTCCCTCTCAAAGCGTGGTAGCTTTACGATTCCTAGACTTGTCCTCTGCCTCTCGAACATCCCCTTGTCTAATGGTTTGGTAAAGATGTCTGCTACCATCTGCTTCGTTCCAATGAAGCTGGTCTTCAATTCTTTTCTTGTGACTAGGCCCCTTATCAAATGATATTTGATTGCAATGTGTTTCATCCTTGAATAAAATACGAGATCCTTCGTCAAGTATATAGTAGAAGTATTGTCCATATGCAAGATTAGAGGCTCTCTGGTGGTTTCGCCCAGTCCCTCGAGGAACTGTCTGAGCCATGTGATTTCATTGGCCATCTTTGCAGCTGCGACATATTTTGCTTTGTAGGATGACTGAGCTGTGATGGTCTGCTTCTTGTTGACCCAGAAAATTGTTGCATTCGTTGCAATGGTGCATCCTCCTGAGACACTTTTACAGTCGTCCTTGAGTGATGCCCAACTTGCATCACTATAGGAGTGCATCTGGGATCCGGCATCGCGAGAGTAACATAGTTCGAAATCCTTCGTCTTCTGAAGGTACTGTAGGATTCGCTTTGTGATCTTCCAATGTGTTGAGCCTGGGTTCATGCTGAACTGGCTCATCCTGAACATAACATAAGCAATGTCGGGACGCGTGTTATTTGGTAGATACATCAATGATCCAATTAGCCTCCTGTAAGGCGTGTGCTGCATGGTCTCTTTCTCTTCATCATTCTTTAGAAAATCTTCGTTTGTCAAAATTGTTCCTGCAATCTATCATCCCGAAATTATTTAGGATCTTCTGGATGTACCTGAACTGGTGAAGGTATAGTTTTCCTTCGTCATAGTCATGGTCGATTTGCAAGCCTAGATAACATCTGGCTTCTCCTAGGTCTGTTATCTCAAAATGTTTCAAGATTTCGCTCTTCACTTCGGCAATTAGTCCTTTGCTTATTCATAGTATCAGTGTGTCGTCCACGTACGCAGCAGCAATGATGATCTCCTCATCTGTGACCTTTACATAAACATTGTAATCGGCCATCAGTGGTTGAAAATCCAAGGATCATAGGGTATGATCCTTCTTCTTAAACCATTGTTGCTTCAAACCGTAGATACTTCTATGCATTCGGCAAGCATAGGTGGAAAGTATTCGCAGATGTAACCCGGAGTGTTATGGCCATATTAAGCTAAGGACATGGAATAGCCTAATATGGTAGACCGGCCCTCCAGATGTTCGAGATTATTGGTCACGCCTAGATTTTATTCCACGTCAATGCCTGTTGGTGACTAATGATCTTCAGAGGACCGTGACACTCTAATTGAGACATATGGAATAGTGCATGTACATGTGATGGTTATAGGCAGGAGGAATGCATGAAGAGTTGCGACCTATTTATAGTTGACCTGCATGGGAATTGCATGGGCTCATGCACAGGATCCTACTCTCTATATATTGAGGTTGAGATTATCCCATCAACAACTTTTGGTCTAGGTTATCTATAGAGCTCTTCTCCTCTTGCTATCACATGGCATGGCTTGCGGGCTAGATCCAGGAGGTATCTCCACGAGGGATCTAGGTTTGGTTGGGTGGTTTCACTCCATTGTCTCTCTTGTGTTCTCCTATCCTCGTCTTAGGGGTTATCTCTTAGTGGTCTTTACATTGGTATCAGAGCCCGACTAAGATGCAATTTTGGATGGTTGGAGACAAGCTCTACATCAAATTAGAAGCACATGGATTTATCTCCCGGATTGGTGTGCAGAACTCTCAAGGGGAAAATCGGATTTTGGATCCTCTAATTTTGGTTTGAAGCATATTAGCAAGAAGAGTGGTAGAGTGCACTTCCACTAGGTTTTTTGTTGTTGTTAATATTGCCTCTAATTGGAGTGATTCAATTCTGATTTATTTAGTGGAACCTTGAGAGGATCTCTATTGATGTAGCGAGATTTTTGGTTATGAATCCAGTAGTTTGTTTCCCATGTCATTAGAGAGAGATAAGATTTAGAACTAGTTATGTTTGTTGATAGATTGAGTATGTTCAATTTATCCTGAAGAACAAACTATCAAAAATTAGTAACCATGATTTTGCTATTTGCAGGCTGAGGGGGTATTAATCCTCCAGTATTACATGCAAGTGTAGATTATGGATGGGAACTACTATCATAACAACTCTCTAAAGGTATGCTGAGGACAGAGACTTAATGTTGTAACTATTCCTCCTTGGAATAAATCATTTAATGTGTTTTTCTTTTTCTTTAATGTTGGTATACCTGTGCATGCTGGGAAATTCTCTTCCCTGTTGGTGGCTGTGTTGTGTGATTAAACGATTGTTGCAATCTGTCACAAAATCATTCATGGACGATCAACTTAACATTAGGCTTTTTAACTTTGGTGTGTTACATCGATAGTTATCTGTAAGCCCAGTTTTTTGTGGAACTTTGGTATCGTTGTTTTTGGTGTCAAAGCTGTCTGTAATCGGTCTAATTTTTTTTTTTCTAAACCGATCTTGACAAAACGATGGTAGTGGTACAGTTCTAAGACATGTACCCAGTAAAGGAATTCATTCCTTGGTACTATGCTATTTAAGCACTTACCTCTGGAGTTTGATACTCATAGTAAATTGAGTTAAATGGTGTTTTTGGTTCTTTGTTTTTGACTCGGTGAAGCACTGATAGGCTTGTCCTCAGTGAATTTGATCATTGGGATTGGGCAAGCTAAGGCTTTTGAGATACTTGTTAAAGTGAATAAATGGAATAAAGGTCACAATTTTGGAGGTAACTATATATTCAATAAAAATTGTGTATTGAATATCGTAAGAGAGTACCCTGATCCAAATTTTATGGATTTTCCATTAGTTTCAAGCAATTTTAACGAAGTAATACTTAAGTTGGTGTAGTCAAAAGGGAAAAGCCTAGCATTTAGTAGTGTCAAAAGAGTTTTCGGTGCCTTCGCTGATGCAATTTCTCGGGTAACTGAAAATCTAGGGAGGAAGAAAATGAGACACCTGAGTAGATAAGTGTGATTGTGTTTTATAATTTGGATTGGTAAATAATCCCTGTATGGAAATTGCATAGCACCGGTTTTTTGAATTTTTTAAGTTGAATTTATATTAAATATTTATAGGACCATGAGTAGACCCTATTTGTTATTGGAAATTGTGACATGTAACGAGAATGACACTTGGTTCACATTTGTACTGTAAAGAGCCTTATTCCTAAGAGTTTGAACTCTCAAATGGTAGGAATTAGGAATGATAGTACCAACTAGATGGTTGTTTTATGTGACGGTAAAACCATGTATAGATTCTTGTTAAATCACAACTGATAGATTAGAAACAAATATGGGGGTATTCCAGTACTTGGTGGAATAGATATGTGCATATATGGTAGAGGAATCCATATGGAATCTTTAACATCTCTGGATTATCGAAGAATGCCGTTAAAGATCTTCTTGAGGATCGGATCCTATATTTTGATGTAGGATGGTCAAATAATCTTTTTGATTTTATGATGAGCAGGTCTAAAAGCAAAGAACTTTCTTGAAGAGAAAACTAATGATATGGGACATTAGTGATTTCAAAGAGAGATTTCTTGTGCAAGAATGAGCTGTTGACCAGTGGGCAGTATTTACATTATTGGTAATGCTAACAAGCTGTCGAATTATTCGACCTTTCTTCGCCCATCTTCTAGCTTTCGGGCTCTTCGATGTAGGATGAACTATTGTGGTTCTCCCTTTTGCCTTGAGGTTGTTTGTTCCTCAGATTCTGGTAACAGTCCATGGCTGCATGACCTTTCTTGTGGAAAAGGATACATTCAATCTTTGGGTTCAGCCAACACGAATCGACTGCGTGTCCTTTGCATTTGCATCTCACGCATGCTTTCTTTTCGTCGTCTTGTTGTCTTGGCTTGTCTTTGTTTTTCCATTTGCCTTAGAGAGTGTCGTGAGGTCAAGCGTCAAGCTATCTTCGATGGATGAAGACAACACGGCTACAGCCTTGTCATTATTTTCTCTCCATTCTTGTAGCTCTTTGCAGGTGGTTGTAGGCATTTCTTCGGTGCCATCTACCCACGGCCATAGCCCTTCTCCTTTTAAGATGAGAGAGGTCTTCACCTTCCATGCTAGGAAGTTAGACCCAGTTGAGTCGAGGATTGTGCAGATCTTCAACTATATGCTGATTATAGATGTCATTGTTGTGAACTGTGTTCTTCAGCTCATTTTTTGGTTCCTTATTTTGAATGTTTGATCTCTTGGATCTGATAGCTCTGAAGCTATATTAGTGTTCTGATAGCAGCAAGAGGCTCTAATACCACTGTTGTATTATGAATAAATAGGGTAATTCAATGTGACACGAATTTCAGTCACTCTGATATCACTGTTGTGAACCCGAATGAAATTCTATTTGGTTTGCCGGCTACTGCCTGCTAGATCAGATCTACAATCCTCCAAAGTGTATATAGACACTTTTGACCTATGTTATAATTCATTTAAACATTGGACAAAGATGAACCAGTGTGCGGAATAGAGAATAAATAGCTGAACATGTATAGACAACAATTAGACATCCAAACATTCGAGATCATTAAAGATAAAACTACATGTGCATTTAAGCCACTATATTATCAATGATCCTTTTGTAAGAGCACTGTTGTGACAAACCCACATAGCGTCTCGCTTGCTAGCGGACTTCTTGGACGTCGGCTCAGCAACACTATGCTTAGCTCAGGATGACACTCAACCAATTGACAATCCAATTTGATGTTCAACCAATTCTCTTATCTCCAATCTACTTATATGGATGGAGAGGGAAAGGGTTTAATATAATCTCTTATTACAAGAATGGCTGATTAAGCACGTTCTAACGACATTCAGATTTCCTTCAGGATCATCTGTGGAGGAGGACGTCCTCCTGGTACTTTCTTGATTTCCTTTGTACTTGGAGTGCTTAAATTGAATGGATAGTTGGTGGACTATGGACGTCTACCAACCAAGGAAGAGTACAACTTTGCCTTTAGGGCATATGAGGCATTAGTCGATGAATTGAAGAGCGAGGATCATCCTCCACTAAAAATACAAAAGTAAAAGGATAGGAACAACCAAACAAAACATTACCTTCTAATTGGCATTTTTGCCAGATTGTGAGGACTACAACATGCCACCAAAAACATGTCCACCTCTGAAGTAGTACTCGTGGCATTAACATATCATCCTTCACTTGTAAGATCAATAGCCCCCTCCTATGAACTAACTCAACAAAAAAGATCTCTCCCTAGCACTTTGGAGAATAGAATTTGTCAAATGACCCATCGATGATTTATAAAGTGACAACTTTGCACTACCCTTTTTTTATAGGAAAGAAGCTTTTTGTGATTGGGCCACACCAACATCAACTATGTAAGTTTCTTTCAAAGATTTAAATTTTGTATTCTTCATATATTATTGTTGTAAAATGCGTACGTGTTCACTCTTAACCATTAGTATGATCAAGCATTAAATACTAATGTGTCTTGTTTGCTTGTTTTCATGCAGAGCGAACGTCAAGACGACGACGAGTAGATTATGTTTTTAATATAAATTTTAGTTCATCTATCGTAAGTTAGAGAGACTGCAAAAGTAGCAATTTTGTAACACATTGATTGACACTTTCAATATATATATTATTGCAATTGATCACAATATTGTTATTGGTTTTGTATGTCGGATTTCGAAATAGGGGCAATGTTGTATTCTAAGATGTGCAATGTCTTAACTAACTAGGAATTGCAAAACTTTGTGCAATGTCGGATTTTCAAAAAGTAATACAATAAGATATTGCAATTCATAATGTGAATTAAGTATAGAAAGTACCTCATGCTTGTTACTTGATCCAAATGTCGAATGTAATCCAAAAATAGTCTCAAAAGCAATCCAAGACTAGCGCCTCTTCAAGAACACCACTCGAAGAATAAACCAATAAAAATGCACACATTGTTTTTTATGCTTTTTTTCTTTTTAATCTAATCAAAGATGATGGATTCCGACACAAAAACCCGTCGGAACATTTTTTAGGACGTTTTGTTAACAGACGTCGGATTCTGACGTCCTGTTTGGACATCGGATTCCGACGTCCATTTACATGTTTAGTATATATTGCATAAACTACAATTGTCTATATTGCTTGTATTTCTCTCTCTACATTGTGTATATTCTCTCTCTCTCTCTCTCTCTCTCTCTCTCTCTCTCTCTCTCTCTCTCTCTCTCTCTCTCACACCAAGCTTTAGTACATGAAAGAAGTGTATCTCTTATCATGAAGTGGTCTATATCATGTACTGAAATCAAACTTTTAATCTTATGTGAATCTTTATGTACTTGGAAGACAAGATCATGATGCATACCAATTTGAATTTTTCTCAAAATCAAAATACTAACACAAAAGATTGCAAAGTACAGTCATTTATGAATCTACATCCAATTCTCTTCTTCTGCACGTTTGGAATAATGAACAATTATAAGAGACCCACAAATTTGATGCCCAAAATGTGTCATTTTGGATAACATCGATTTAAAAGTAATTGCTGCTATAGCAATTATATTGTGGCAAGTGGCATTAATAGAGATTATGACTACACACATTGCTACTGGTTATTGAATTTGAACTCTAAAAAACATTTGAACATCAACTTTTAAAAAAAACATAAGCATAATTATAAAAACATGTACTCTTTAAGTGACAACAATGTACTTCTTGAGAATAGAAGTTGGTAATCAGTTTTTTGACCTTGAATGGCATAATCTTCAGAATTACATGCCACACCACCAAACATGCAGATGGACTTTGGGTGTCCTTTGCTCGTGGTAAGGGCCAATAATACTAAGGGATTACTTTAAAGTGTAAGAATTATCTACTTTATTGGCATTTGATCAAGCTCTCTCAGTCTCAAGAAACATCATCCAATGGAGCAGTAGTCCTCATTGCGGCACGTCCATGGTAGAAGGAAAATCGCAATGGCAACTCCGCCATAAGCTCTTACTCTTCTCTGTGCTTACTTTCATGTTGCGTCAAAAGAGAGGATCTACATGTAGGACAAGTAGTTTGATTATGGTTGAGCCATCCATCAAGGCAACGCTTGTGAAATATGTGAGAACAAAATGGTAGCAACCATACAGGATCTTCCTTTCGGTACTCACAAAGGCAAACTGCACAAATTGCATCTTCTTCACAACAGATCCTCTCCGCAACTGCTGAGTCCAGGTTGACGACAATTAGTGAGTTCCGTACGTCATCACCATAACTGCGATCCCAGAGGCCTAAGCTGCCTCGCTCATGCTCTGCTTCGATCGAGTTTCCCCAGACTGAATCCCTTCTTTCCACGGGTGGCTCCGCATTCCTGAGCTTGATTCCAACCATCTCAAGGACAGAGAAAACACCTTTTTTTATTGGAGCCAAAGAAATAGTTGCATTCACGAGCAAAAGAGGAGCAGGAACATCTAGAGACATAAATTCCATCTTCTGGCTTCTGCGATGTGAATCAAATATGACGAGGAAGACAAAGAGTTCCACAAATTTCACTCAAAAACTTTTGTAACTCTGTGTGTGTGTGTGTGTGTGTGTGTCTCTCTCTCTCTCTCTCCCTCTCTCTCTCTCTCTCTCAATGATTTCTATTGTTATGATTTCTATTGTTGTAAGAGACCATATTAGAACACGAGCCAATTAGATAGTAGCCAATTGCACGACTCACCTTCCCGAATATTCCATCTGCCACTTGTAAGTTGTGGGTTGAGTGATTCTCACCATAGGCGAAAGTGCCGGCAAGGCCTCACCCTCATCAAATAGCGTAGGAGACAACATCAAAGTATAGATCTTATCATATCACTTTATGAACTTGCCACACCATTGAGATGAGGGTGGGGCCTCGCCTTTAACCTTGAAGGAATAAGTTGATTCATGATACCATGAGTGAAGCTAAGTCTCACTCGTTGTCATTGACTCCTAAGAAAAGAGAAGAAAGACAAAGGCATATCTTAGATGTACTGGGGTACTACACAATTCTAAGATAAATTTGGAGGCTGGTGCTTTGAGGTGGTAGTAGGCACAACGCGCTCCACAGACTCTCTCTTTCGCTTCTTTTCACATTCCAAAGTAGTTGCACTTAGCGAGCCAAATGTAAAGATCAGGTGCCAAAACCACGGTATCTATAATATAACGTTGTCAACTATTTCCCAATTTTGTCCTACTTGCATCCTACGTTTGCCATGAAGGGCATTGGTAGCATTTTCCTATTCTTGGTATTGAAAACGGGTGAATTGTTTTCCCTTGAAAGCCTACATGTAGAAGTTGGGGTCTAGGAAATGAAACTCAATGCCTAATTTTTCTAAGACTCTACATGCAAAGAGACTCTCTCTCTCTCTCTCTCTCTCTCTCTCTCTCTCTCTCTCTCTCTCTCTCTCTCTCTCTCTCTCTCTCTCTCTCTCTCTCTCTCTCAATGCTCTTCTATGTAAGAGACGATATTAGAACACATGAGCCAATTACTTTTGGAATCTACTATATAGTAGCCAATGGCACGAGTCACCTTCCCGAATAAATACCAGCATTATAAGGAAGAAGACTATTTTCCATCTGCCACTTGTAAGTTGTGGGTTGAGTGATTTCCTCACCATAGCCGAAAGTGCTGGCAAGGCCTCACCCTCATCCAACGGAGAAGGAGACAACATCAAAGTATAGATCTTATCATATCACTTTATGACTTTGCTGCACCATTGGATGAGGGTGGGGTCTCGCCTGCACCCTTGGAGAATAAGTTGATTCATGATATCATGAGTGAAGCTAAGTCTCACTCGTTGTCATTGACCCTAAGAGAAGACAAGAAAGACAAAGGCATATCTTAGATGTACTCGACACTACATAATTCTAGGATATGCTTGGACCATTTTGGTACACCTCACAATATGATTGGCCCAAATTGACAGATGAGGTCAAGAGGTGATATGTCACTCATCCTCTAGTATCAAAAGCCAAGTGTCACGAGCTAATCCACTTCCAAAATTGGCCTAATATCTTATTTACAAGTGTACAATGAGTGGTTTTGAAAGAGGTCATCAGAATTGACTCACCTACTGCAAAACCGCAAAATCATCACAGTCACTATTCTCCAAGAGTCTCCAAAGTGTGATTATTGACCCGTTCTTCATCCTCCGCATGTCCCACACAAAGCTCGTGCTCTATTGTTCTGCGTTCAGATTTGTGTCAATATTGCTATGCTTTTCTTCATTTTGTTTGACTCTCTTGTTGCTCAACCTGGTAATCTATTCTTAGTGAATTATTATTAGTCTAGTTGTTGACAACTAATATTTACTCTTGCCTTTCGCGACTAATTTGCGACTGATTATCAGTCGAGCTCAGTCTAGCTCTTCGCGAATCATTCGCGACTAATAATTTGTCTAGTTGTTCGTGACAAATTATTCTTCTTATGTTTTGTTAATGTTTGGCTATGTAATCAGATCGACCGTGATTTCTATCACTAACGTTCTCTTCGTTTCTGATAGGCATAGTCATGCTTAGGGAAAGAGTAATATAGCTCATTCTGTTGCGCACGAACACTTTCTGTTCGAGTTCGTTTCTTGTTCGAGTTTCGAGTTCGCTTCTCTTCGTGTTCGTTTTCTTTTCGAGCTATTTTTGTTTCTCACACTCACACCCCCTCTTTCTCCAACAGACAGTTCATCTTTTCTACTGTCATTATGGTAAAATAAATGCTTGGCTGTATGATCACCTCGAATCAAGGGTTGACAATGTTGCTGCTAGTCATTGGTGCACGACAATGGCTTATAGTGTGGTACAAGGTGTTGCTCCCAATGTCGGTGGTCCTGTCCCAATGTTGCTAAGGTAGGGGCCATACTTCTCACGAAACTCCAGGAGGATGGGTGGAAGGTACCTCAGACTTTCGTCATGGAGAGTATGTGGTGGTCTCACCCACTGAAATACTTACTAGTGGCTATGTTGCCACACTAGGATTGTTGCCTCCCCCAATGTGGCAAGGGTAGTGCCATACATACTTGGTGCTTAGGCTTAACGTACGGTTCCCCCTCATGAGCTGCTCCTACGTAGCTCTAAGCTGACATCACGGACCACCCTTTGCATGATGGCCTCCAGTGCCAATCAAGCCCTTAAAGTAGGGTTGTCCCTACTTGTGGTTTTTGCGGCAACGATCGGTAGTAGCTCACCTCTTCCCAAGTTCATTCCACACCCATTAGTCCGTCCATCATTCTAGTCCACAAGACATGGGATTTGGCTAATGTAGTCTTGATTAAGTGTCAATCACCTCACTGTGAAAGGAGAGGGGCCGACCACCTGAGAGGCCATTCAGATTGCTAGTTAGCCACCCAACGGGTGTTACCAGGGGGGACCACATGGAGGTTAGCAATCCATAGGTGGCACCAAGAATCACCACAGAAACCCCAACCCCCCGCCCCCCCCCCCCCAAACCAATGGCTTATAGTGTTGATGGTACAAGGCTTTTTTCTTGTGGTGCAAGCAAAGAGGGAGAGTCATTTCTAGTTGAATGGAATTAAATTGAAGAGGAAATCAAAAGGGTAGATTGTGGTTTTCAAAATGTTCATTAAATGTTGTATAGTTTGGTGCCACCAAAAATTGCTTTCTAGCGGTGGGGGGATGAGTTTTTGATTAATTTTTTGGATATGGACGATGCGAGTGTTCTTACCAGCAATGATGCGGAGGGCTGTTGTGGCTAAGGACATTCAGTAGTGACATGCCCTTCACCTTTACAGTTAGCACGGAGCGGGACATATCCTACTGATCTCCTGGGTTCATGGCAATCAAGTGCATAGTGACCCGGGGCTCCGCAATTGTAGCACGAACCCCTTACTCTAGTTGGTGGAGTGGAATCTCGTGTTTCGCCCCTTCACAAAATAGTATATTGTTGACCAGTACGTTGTTTCGATATAATAGTTTTTTGGTTAGTAGGAGTTGCAGTATAAGCTACCTCCTCATGATTATTAATCAGATAGAGGAATAGTTCCTCTTCTAAATAGTTAGTCTGTAAACTGGGACAGTTGGTCTTAGAATGACCTTCCTCCCCACAAGTGGTACACCAAACATTGGCGTTAGGCTTTGCTTTCTTTCGCTTGGCTTTAACATCAGATATTTGGACCTTTAAATCACTCATATCTTTTGTTAACAACTCAACACTTTTCCTTAATGGATCCATCTTTTCGGATTTCTCCATTCTTTTCTTTCTTTCTGAGTTCCTATTTTTGGTTTTCCTGTAAGGAAGATTCTTCTTTTGATGAGGAAGAATAAGATGAATACTCAAAAGATTCTTCCATATCCACTGAATCAGATTCTGATTCAGACTCAGTAGATGTTTCAGATTCCTCTGTTTGTTTACATTTGTGCTTTTTACTACTTTTTCTTTCATTTCTTTGTCTGCATGTGGTCAAGTGTGACCAATGCCAGTTGAATAAAGCTGAACGCCATAAGACTGGTGGTTTGTTGCATCCATTGGATATCCCTGATAAGAGATGGGATAGTATTTCCATGGATTTTGTCGTTGGGTTACCGCGGACGAATAAACAACATGATGCAATTTGGGTTGTGGTCGATCGTCTTACCAAATTGGCTATGTTTATTTCGGTAAAGACCATCGTGAAGGCTTCTAATTTAGCTTAGATATTTGTAGAGCGTCTATTTAGGCTTTACTGGTTAACAAGTGATATTGTGAGCGATCGCGATCCGAGGTTCACCGGTCACTTTTGGTCGGCCGTGTTTGGTAAACTAGAGACGACACTGAGCTTGGGTTCTTCTGATCATCCTGAGACAGATGGACAAATCAGACCATGGAACAAATGCTTCGGGCATATGTTTCCAGATGGCAATCTGATTGGGAGAAGTATCTTCCATTGATCGAGTTTGCCTATAAGAGTAGTAAGCATTCGGCTACCGGTTAGAGCCCGTTTATGCTTATCTACGGTTTTGAGCCTAGGTCAACCATCGCGGTTGAGACTCGGACGATCAAGTTTCAAAAAGTAGCGGATTTTCTACACGATATGCAGAAAATGCTATGGATTGCATGTGAAAATGTCCAGAGTACCCAGGATAGGGACAAACATTATGCAAATCTGAAAAGATCACCGAGAGACTTCCAAGTGGGAGATTGGGTATATTTGAGAATACCGAAGGATTCGAGTGTAATGCGTACCGGCAAGCATTATAAGTTGTCTCCTAGATATAGAGGACCGTTTAAGATCTTGAAAAAGATCAAATCCTTAGCTTACCAATTGGAACTCCCGGAAGGATCGCAAGTGCATCCCGTATTTCACGTAAGTCGTCTCAAAAAGAGTCTGCGTGAAGGAGAGCATCTTGGATCTAGAGATCAGTTGGACCTGTTGGATGAATCATCGAGTGTATCTTGTCTTGAACCCGAAAAGATCTTGGATACATGAACTAAGCGATTGAGAAATTGTATAGTTACCGAGCATCTGGTTCAATGGAGGGGATGTACGGACGATGACGATTCCTAGGAACAGGAAGGAAGCTTAAGTAGGAACTTTCCCAGTTTTAAGTTTTGAGGACAGAAATTGAATAAGGGGAAAAGAATGTCATGCCGATAACTAGTCTCGGGTAGCATATCCACGCTAAGGACAGGTAGACCAACAACCCTTATGTGTACACGGTCATAATTAATGGTTGTAGGCCTAAACACATGGTGGTGGAGTTGGTATGGGTATATCAGTGAGTCATTAGGGAACTGGATGACGTGGCCCAGATAGGCTGTAGAGGTGTCCGGTGAGGTGTCATAGTGCACTACTAGTGGTGCATGGGCCTTGGAGGGTATAAGTATATCTGTTGGGCTCTCACTAGTGTATGCTTGATTTTGTGATTAGTAGCTACATGCTGTTGGTGTGACTCCTCTTTTCATGACTCTGATTGATCCATAGCTTGGGGGCTAGATCCGTTCGATCTAGGTTTGGTTGGGTTGGTTTAACCTCCACCAATTCCCATGTGTTGTTGCTTTGTATGGTATGCTTAGACTAGAATCTTGTTGTGAGGACTTTATACTTAGGTTCTTCACAGAAGGCTTAGAGCCTATCCACACCTCGTGGGGAGTCTTGCCTGAGAGGGCCTTGGTCGAACATCTGTTCTGGTCATAAGCTGCAGTGGAGACAACTTCGGCCCAGAATCTCTTGGGTAGCGATGCATGTGCTAGCATACATTTGGCTGATTCAACCCTGGTACGGTTCTTCCTCTCGGCTAAGCCATTAGATTGAGGACTGTAAGGAGTGATGAATTGCTGCTCAATGCCTTGGCTTTGGCAGTACTCCTTAAACTCGATAGAGATATATTCTCCACCGTAGTCTGACCTTAGAGTCTTGATCGTCCGTCCAGTCTCCTTTTCTACATGCTCCTTGAAGATTCTAAAGCAGTTGAATGCTTTTGATTTCTTCTTTATAAAATACATCATAGTCGTTATGGAAAATTCATCAATAAAAGTTATAAAATACTTTGCATCCTTGAGCAAGGATTTTTCATCGAGCCACAAATGTCTGAATGTACAATGTCTAACAATCCTCTAGCAATTTGCTGATGGCTTGATTTAAATGGTTTCCTAGTCTGTTTACCAACTAGACAGTCTTTGACAAACAGGTAACTCAACTTTATCACGAGGATAGTCAAGATCAAGAACAATAGATTGTGTAGACCTTTGTTGTATAGCAGCATGATTCAAGTGACCAAGTCTATAATGCCAAAGTAAACTTTTATTTGCATGAATATAAGTATTGAGCGCCTAACTAGAGGCAGAAAAGCAATGACTTAATATATATAAGTATCTATGCCTCTTTCGGTGTGCTAGGATCTTGCTTGTCCTATCAACTACTTTGCACTGATCACATTCGAATTCTACTCTATGTTCTAGATCTGTGAATCTGCTTACAAAGAGCAGATTCGTAGACAAATTTGGTATATACAGGACTTTAGAAAGTAGCTTAGACTGATCATTTGCAAAGCTTCGTCTTACAGTACCTTCACCTTTAATAGCTTGTATGCTATTGTCGCCAAGGTGAACATATTTCTTGGTACTGTAAGGTGTATAGGACTCGCAACAGCCAATGAGACTGGTCATGTGCTGAGTGGCTCCAGAATCCAGGAACCAAGAACTGTCGCCGGATGCTCCTTGATGGCTGGTCATGAAGGCATCATGATCCGCTTCTTGAATAGGCTGTGGAGCTTTTGCAGCTGCATTTGCCACTTGATTCGACTGCCCCTTGCTGTTGTTCTTTGCTTGCAGTATCTGACAGTCTTGAATTTCATGGTTGTTTCGCTTGCAGTATCTGCAGAACAACTTTTTCTTCGTCTGCGAATTCGACTGTTCTTTGTGCTGTGCTGGTTTCTGGTTTGGCTTTGATTGATTCGGGCCTTTCTTATTCTTCTGCTTAGTTGTGCTCTTGTTGGTGTATAAAGCATGAGAATCAGCTGAGGAACTTGAGGCTTTGTTCCTCCACGTGTCTTCCTGCAACAATATAGTAATGACTCTCGAAAGAGTCAGTTCTGGATGTGTCGTGATGATCATCACCCAGCTGTCGTATGAGCTTGGCAAGATTGTAAGCAATTGCATCACAACGTCTTGATCGTCTATGACAGATCCGATAGCGGCCATTTGCCTTAGCAGGTTTTTGAATTGATTGACGTGATTATGCAGGGAATCACCATTCGCCATCTTGAGGGATTAAAATTTCTTCCTGAGATGTAGCTTGGAGGCTATATCTTGCACTTCATATAGTGTGCTCAAGATGTCCCAGACTTCTTTTGATGTTTGGACCTCGGATACGTGGCCGATCTGGGTATCTGTAATGTTGAGGATGATCAACGCGAAAGCCTTTCCGTCCTTCAGCTTTCATCTGGCGATTGTTGTGTCATCTGCTTCGGGTTTCCCTTCTGCACCTATAACAACGTCATACAATTCTATAGCCATTAGTACAATTTTCATCTTAAATTTCCACAGATGGTAATTGGCTCCATCAAGCTTGTCCATGATGGGACTAGCTTTCCCTTGGGAATCCATGTGGAAGATTAGTCTAAGTGATAGGAAAAACTATCAATGACTTAAGTATGAAAATCTGGCACTGAGTTACAAAACAAGAAGACAATTACTCTATCGACTAGTAGAGTCTTGTACTGTGGAAGCTTATCAGGCTATGAAAATTGCTCTGATACCATGTTGGAGAAAGAGGGAGTGTGAGCATGAGAAACAAAAATAGCTTGAAAAGAAAATGAACACGAAGAGAAGCGAACTCGAAACTCGAACAAGAAATGAACTCGAACAGAAAGTGTTCGTGCGCAGCGAAATGAGCTATATTACTCTTTTCCTAAGCATGACTACGCCTATCAGAAACGAACAAAATGTTAGTGATAGAAATTACAATCGATTTGATTATGTAGCCAAACATTAACAAAACATCAGAAGAATAATTTGTTGCAAACAACTAGAAAAATTATTAGTCGCAAATGATTCGCGAAGAGCTAGACTGAGCTCAACTGATAATCAGTCTCAAAAGACAAGACTAAATATTAGTCGTCAATAGCTAGACTAATAATAATTCGCTAAGAATAGATTACCAAATTGAGCAACAAGAGAGTCAGACAAAATAAAGAAAAGCATAGCAATATCAACACAAATCTGAACGCAGAACAACAGGCTGTTATCAGATTAAGTATAGTGAAATGTACATGTCAATAATGTTGTGGAGCACAAGACAATAGCGGACGAAACCACGTGCTCTCCCAAGCTTATTCAATTTGTAAAAGAAATGAATCTATTACTGACAATACAAAAAGAATCAATGCGCAAGGCATCTACTTCGTCTCTTTCTGATAAACTTCGGATGCTATTATTTTACACACACACTGAATACACAAGTGGTATTCAATATATATACACAATTTTACAGGTGTGCAAATGAAGAAAGTACAAAGTGGATGTGTTGTCTGTAGGATATTGTGGGTGGCTGTTGTTGTTGTCAAAACTGTTAGCACAGTTGCTTGGGATAAGCATGAAAAGGCCGCGACGTCAGCCTTTGCTGAAATGAACGTTGGTGAAGATGCGAAAAATGCGACACTCTGACGAAATGCCTTAGGATTTACAGGATGCCTTTGCTTTTCCTAGGACACCTTTGGCATTGTAAGGCAGTGTCGCTTTTTCGCCTATCACAAATCACGTGTAAAAACATAGTGTCTGAAGAAACAAAACATTTATATTATCAAAGCTTTGCTAGCTTTCAGCCCTCACTCTGACGAAAATGTTCGCAAACGTGAAAGTCAAAAGATGCGAAGGGAAAAATGTTCGCAAACACCCTGACGAGAAGACACGAACGCGAAAGATTTGCGAAAGAGAATTTTTTGCGGTACAGCAGGAGAAAGTCAAACGACTCGAAGCGACACGAAAATCGTCACAACACCTTTTTCTGCCCTCACGCTCCAAAAAAGGACCAGCAAGATCATGCAAGTACCAAGAAGTACAGATATCTGATCTGATATCATGACATCAGCAGATACAGTCTAGGTCATGGCTAATCTGCCACATTTGTAATTCGTGATTGGTTATAGATGTTTAACACTCTAATCTAGAAGTTACACGATCGACTGTATACCTCCTGGTTGATGCATGATATACTATGAAGAAGTCTAATGCTAGTAAGCAAGAAGACGAAAATACAGAATACGAGTCCGCCTGCATGCGAGACAATTCTGCATAGGATATGTAGATCCACAAGTCCGCTAGTAAGCGAGACACTAATTCGTAGGAGAACTGTATTTCTCTCACGCCAACGCACTACGTGGATCTGCATGCAGTGCTTGAAGAATCAAAAATCAATAGATGATTTTGTAGCCGTTGCGCACAAATCACTCTTATTTTGTCTGATCTTGAATGTAAATTAGTCTACTGCTATTCGTGTGTCTGATTCACTTGTTCATTTAATTCCGCACCTTGATTTGAATTTTGTTAAATGCTATATTAATCTAAAACGTAAATCAGCAGTGTCTGTCTACATTCTGGAGGACTGTAGGAATGATACAGCTGGCAGTGATCAGCAATCATATATGAAATCCATCCGAATTGTTTTTGTGTTTCGCGTTTCTTTCATGAACTGTTCATCAGTGTCACATTTTTTGTCTTTTTTATTTCGCCTGTGGAAATTTACTTGTATTTATGCAGACAGTTGTGTTTTATTCGTCTATCTTATTTTACATGCAAATATGCAGACTATGCGACAACATGAGTTAAAAATGCAGCATGAATGGAGGAAGCATCCCACACCTTGATGGAGGAAGCATCCCACACCCTCAAGTGATAATGAAAAGTTGCCTATTGGGATGAGAAAAGGTCATTCACACATCCAGAGCATCAATCTCATGATGGAGATGTAAATCATCTCCATAATACGCATACAAGTGGACAACGTGCTTGGAAAATGCAACACATAATAGCATTCCATCTGGACTCCACATGGTCCTATTGACAGCAACTGTAGGGTCTTTGACAAGTGCAGTTTGCATTGGCATTGAGCATACCGAAATGTCCCATACTTCAAATTTTCTCTAAGCAAGCCTTTCCTTGGAACCTACTTCTCAAATACCAATTTCTCCTACATTTGTGCCAACCAAGACTGTGTTGAGGTCGACCAGACATCTAACTATGTTAGATACAATACCCAGAGTGGGGCTCGTGAGTGGACTTGTCGCCATTTCCATGCGTGCTTCTGTGGGACACTGACTAGGCTTAAGGCCCACTTACTTGGTGCTGTTAGAGCGACAAACGTTTGGGTGCATTCTCGTGCCCTAGAATGTCGGCCCAAGAGAAGCATAGATTGATTGATATCTACAGGCCACGTTTGATAGCCAGTGGCTTGGCACGAGGCCCTATAGTCCATACTACTATGACCTTAGTGACCTTTGATCCCTATGTTGCACACCCTCCTCAACCTGTAGCTACTACATCTTCTCAACCAGTTGGAGCACGTCCTCCTACAACTTCCCACTCTGGTGCAACACATCCTCCTATGCCAGCTACCTCCCAAGCTTTCTCTACTGGAGGAGCTGGGAATGCTGCACCTTCTTTGAGCCCTTTCCTGAGTCGTCCACTCGTGGTCACAGTTGTGTCTTGTCCCACCCACACATTTAGCTATCTTCGCAGCGACACACCCACTTCTAGCCAGCAGGACCCTCTACCCACCCATGATATACTGTCCACTTACCCCCCTCACCCTGATGATGAGCCACACTTGGGGGAGGACCTCCCATTCACCGATTCGACTGAGGGTAATGCATCTGTTCCCCCCCTAGCTCCACCTGCTCCCATTTCAGATCCTCTTGTCCCAGCTCCACATGCTGCCCCACCATCCTATGCTCCACCCACCCATCCTTGCCATCAGACCACTTTCGGCACCATACCTCCACCTTCCTCTCGATCCAACTTTCGCACACCTGCTGGTTCACATACACACCGAAAGAGAACCATGGGGGAGGCAATGGCTGAGTTGTCTTCTGAGAGAGGCCCAACATGTTGTGGCCAATATGATATATGAGTTGAACCTCCCGTTCAACATTGCCGACACCGAGCCTTTCAGGAGGGCTTTTGCAGCTGCTGCAGCCACTGGTACATGCTTCACACCACCTGGGCTGAGCACATGCGCACTACTTTATTGTCAGAGAGGATAGATAAGCTCTCCTCTCAGATAACCCCTCTCAGGAAGGCCTAGGAGAGTTATGGTTGTTCGATCATGTCTGATGGCTGGAGTGATATCCGTCGAAGGCCAGTGATCAACATCATTGTGTCCTCTTGCATGGGCAGTATGTTCTATCGTGCCATAGATGCCAATAAAGAGGGAGCTGCTATTGATGGAGAGTACATGTTTAGTATCATTCGGGAGGCTATTGAGGAGGTTGGCCCTGCCAACGTAGTTAAGGTATATCCAGACTACTCACGGCCAAGTATCCTAGCATTGTGTGGACCCCTTGTGCAGCACACTGCATTGATCTAGCTATGGGGGACATTCTTCCATGGGTTCGACGCATCACTCAGATGGCCTTGTCCGTCATGACATTTGTGGTTCGGAAGAGGAGAGTACTTGCCTTGTTTCGTACCTTCAGTTCATTCAAACTGAGGAAGCCCGCGCCCAAGCGTTTTGCCTTTGATATAGTGCTACTAGATAGGTTGTTGAGACTTAGGCACCAGCTCAGGCAGATGGTTACTAGTGATTAGTGGAGGGAGGGACCCTATTTCAGCACAGCCAAGGGCCGTAGGTTCTACACCATCATATTTGGCGACGAGTTTTGGCGTGAGGTGGAGAGCATATCGACGGTTCTCCATTCATCGTCACCACACATAAGGAAATATGTACTAAATATTCAATAAGAACTTGATATAAAATGAATATTGGTGTATTTTTGTAACAAAACAACTTGCAAGATACTCTACCATTAACACCAAAAATCTACTTTGAACTACATACGTGAGAAAATGTAATGATCTACTTAAAAGTGCAGGCTATATGTCAAAAGTATACATGAATGTAACTTAAACAAAGAAATTTGATACTATAATCTAGGTGAAATGAATTGATGTACATGTAAAACTATATTTGTAGATTACTTTGAGGATTGCACCACATAAACTTATATCGCTTATCTCAAAATAAGTAACAAGAAATCAGGTGAAATTAATCAGTGTGCTTATCCACAACATGTATACTCTACTTTGAAGATTTGTGCCATCTACTACAAAATTAGAGCAACATGCATATGTCAGCATCTTAGTCTTTCTTGTAATATAATTATCAAACAATATTGAACAATGACAAGGTAGCAATATACCAAACAATTACATAGTAAATAGAACAATTGAGCCGAAGAAAAAACTCATAAACAAATGTGAACGCATGTCAATGGATAATCAAACATGAGTTAGAAATCAAAGTTAATTTGTTATACATTTTATGTAAGCTCTAAATGTGATATTGTAATTAGTGTAAAGTTAATTAGATTTGCTATATTCAGTTGTGTTCGGGACGTGACCCGTTAGGATATATTGATCGGGCACTGATCCCGTTGACGCCCCACTTGGATTGGCCAGGTAGCCACACGTAGGAAAATTAGCCTGTATAGTGATTTTGGTTTTGCTATGCTATATTTGAGGACATGTCTCGGGTTTGTTAGTTATTTAGGCCATATTGGTCCTTGTTCTAGTTTGGCAGGTGGTAGGCCAATTTTAGGACACCTGTCCTTTCATGCAGTTAGGGATTTCCTATATGTACAGTGTTCTTTGTAATATACATAATTTTTGTTGTGCCATCTTTGATGGCTATGGTGATTGTCTGATGTAATCTGCATACTGCACTAGATTCTATCGGAATTTCAACTTGGTATCAGAGCTACAGGGTGATGCAGGTATGCACGATCCGGTGAAGCTATCAGATAGCGTCTTTCACTAGGAGAAATAGCACTCAGTGCATCTCAGTAAAGAGGACTCCATATGGGGTATTGGCAGTCCGGATGGTTGGAGACAACAAGGTCCTTTCAATTGGAACTTCGGGGAAGATCAGAACAATCGTCATAGGTGGATTCCGGGAGAATTCATGGAAAATTGCTCATAAATGGCTTTTACGGAAAGCTGGCCAAAACTCTCTCAGTAGTTTGGTGATTGTTGAGCGGAGCGGATCGTAAGGAAAAATAGGGCAGTGGTTTCTCAGTCATGAGAGGATTTTGACATCCATTCACAGTGGGAGGAGAAAGAAGCAATTCTGGGAATTGGCAAAAAGCGGCTAGTTGATGGAAAACGTAAAGCTGCAAAT